>JAJOOR010001442.1:0-157704 GCA_036250505.1 Solanum acaule | reverse complement strand
ATATTAACTATATATATATATATATATATATATATATTTATATATATATATATACACACTATCAACGGGCAATGACTAAGTGAGAAAATAAAAATACTACAATACATATATATAGTTAACTAATATACAAATGAATACATTGAATTAGAATATATCTATACAAAAATACATGTATATTAATCAATAGGCAATGACTAATTGAGAAAGATGTTGAACAGATAAGATAAAGTATATATGAATTGGAATGAAATTCGAAAAAAATAAGGTTGATTTGAAAGAGAAAGCTTTGGAGATAATAAATAAGGAATAGTTACCGTAAAACATGTCTGAAAATAAATGATTAAGCATCTAATAACATATTTACTATTTAATATTTAAATAAATTCATATTTATAAATAAAATATACTATAGCTATGTGCCTTAAATATAAAACAAAGTTTGTTATATTATGTATTTTTATATAGAAAAGGGCTAAAATTACCCTTAAAACTATTTGAAATGCACCATATATATCCGCTATTATTTGTTTTTATATTAAAAATATTCCTTTCGTCTAAGTAGAGGACCACAACTGCCATTTCTTTTACTGATGAGATGTTACTAGATTCTACTTGGTATTTGACGTGTCAAAAAATTGCCTACATAGCTATCCACCTAAGTAATCCAACATGGCTTAAACATCCTTCTCTCTAAATTGATGTCTTCCTCTCCCATTTAGAAACTTAATGCCACAACTTAACTCATCAGATCATGTGAGCACTTATTTTAACGCCTAGATTGGAGAATTCTTAGCACCAAATTCGGAAACAGGCAATGCAAAAATTATCAAGTTACTACAAAATTCCCTTTAAAACTTTATGAAAACATAAATCTTTAATGAAGACCTTTTATAAAAGACCAAAAATTCTCCATAAGAAACTAGTCTAATCAGGTCAAGAGCTACTAAAAGAGTACAATTTATACATGGAAATAAGACAACTCTCACCATAAGGAAATGAAAAATGGAAGTTGTTGGAGAGCATCACCGTCTTTACCTATAAAACATCACTGACCCGACAAACAGACTATGTCAAGTGGCATAACAAGAGTAGTATCAGTACAAATAATGTACTGGTAGACATTACCGGTCGATCCGAACCTACCACATAATATAATATAGATAATCAGGAAAAGACATGCAATATGAAAGTTTACACCTGTAACACCCCAAAAATTTCTAAGCTAAAGGCCCAAAGTATTCTTTATTTGCATATAAGGTCTTATCGTGTTATTCTTAAATTGATCATATATGTAAAGTTAATTTCTTTACTGTGAGAATGATTTTGGATATTAATTAATGTCACTAAAAACTCCTAGCACAAAGTTGAGTTGAAAGTTTCCTTATCGATTAAGTTTTGATGTAAGATTTTACTTGGGTCAACTTTAAACTACCATATCTCTTTGAATATAAAGAGATACGTGTCCCACAACCTATCAAATTAAAGGTATTTGAATCTTCTTTCCAACGCCACCTATTTCGCGTCAATCCCAGTTTCGAGTATAAAGTTATGACCATTTTAGTAACCTGATTAGCCAACGGGAAAACATTACAAATGGTCGTTTTGTCTTTTTACCTCTAAGAAACCCTAAACGAATTTCTTGACTAATTAAAGACCAAAAACAATCAGATTTTCATCTCGTAATCCATCATTCTCTTCTCTCTCAAACCTTAAGGCAAAACCCTAAGGAAAAATCAAATAGAAGACTCCATTTAAGACTCTTTCCATCTTTTTCAAGATTCTTCTTCAAGGTAAGTTGTTCTCCCAGAAATCCATTCTTTCCAACTCAAATTCCTCCATACAATTATGAATCACTATGAAAATTACAGTTCTTGGCTATAGAGATTTCAAGAAACTAATTCAAGAATCTCAAGAAAGGTGTTCTTGATTTTTCTCCTTCAAGCTAGGGTTTCAAAGCTTCTAATCAAGTTCTTCTTCAAGATTCTTCAAGAACCTTGTTCTTTAAGGTATGTAAGACTATCCTATTGTTGGACTAGTTCGTCCTCACACCCTACATCTACTTTCAAATCAGTAAAAGAGTAATCTAGGATTCTATCCCTAGATTTGAGTATTCTTGATATAAGTTGATTTTGCGTTCTTGAGTTTCTAAATCTTTTGAAATTCTATTCCTAATTATTGAATTTCTATATGTTATGAATTACGATTCTTGAGTTGATTCGTTTATGTATATATTTCAGCATGGACCCTATAAATTGAGTATTCTTGAGATGAGTAGTGTCCTTGAGTTCTGAGTACTGAGTTTCCATATTGCTATTAAGACCCCTGAGTTGAGTCGTTAATGTCCAAAATTCCGCATGAACCCTATGAATTGAGTTATAAATTTTGAAAAACTTTTTTAAAGCCATTACTTGAGTTCTTAAACTGAGTTTTGAGAAAGTAAAGATGATTTTTGAGAAAGAGTTTCTGAAACATGATTAGTATGATAATCGAGTATGCCATCAATTTTTGTGCAGTATGACTTACCGAGTCATCAATGATAATATTATAATATGATTTTGAAATATTTTTGAGAAAGAGTTTTCAAGAGTTATGAGTTATGAGATTTCTAAATGAGTTATGAGTTCAAAAGATATTTCACGAGTAGTTACCTTTTTTAAAAGGGTAGTTTGAGCAATTATATCACATCATAGGAAGAGTTATGTTTTTTAAGCATATGAGCATAAATATTTATTATTGGGAGAAGTATTGAGCACTGATATGGGGGAGAGTTCAAACAACTCACAGCCCCATAAACCATGTAAGCCAACATGGGACAAGGGTCATACTTTTAAGATGATTCCTTATTTATTTTTAAGCACAACTTAGTGGATCCACTTATTTGAGGTGTGCTATACCCCGACAAGGTATAAGACAGTTTTGGCAGCGTGGGTGAGACGTTGTACCACCACGTAACTCATAATGATGGTTGTCAGTTAGAGAATCTCACAATAGAGTTAAAGTGTATTTTTATATATATCACTTATTATGTTGAGTTCATAGATGATAAAGTATTTTGTAAAGCTTTAAATGATTTAACTACTTTATTTCTTTACATTCAGCTTGAGTACATTGTTATCTATTGCAGACCTTTCTTTTGTTATTATTTTATTCAACTATATTACATACTCATACATTAAATGTATTGATGTCATTCGACCTGCATATTTTAATGATGCAGACACATGTTCTTAGGATCCTCTACAAGAGTCTGTTGAGATCACTTCATCCGCTTGTCAACATTCGAGTGAGGTTTCCTTGATTCCGAAGGTCTCTAATTTTATGAGTTGTTAGTATTACAATCAGTTTGAGTAGTCATGGTTATTGTTCCGACACTCATCTATATATAGTAGAGGCTTCATATATAGATAGTTTTGGAGAGTCTTTTAGTTTAAGATATTTTATTTAAAACTTATGTTTCATACTCAGTATATTTAGTTCAGTTTTGAGATTCAGTAAACCATTTTGAAATGTTTCTTTCAATTTGATGCTTATGTATACTCAAGTTAGTCTTCCGCTTGTAGTCAGCCAGGATGAGGGTTCGCTTGGGGACCATTAATGGTTCTCGAGTGCCGGCCACGTCCAGGGTGTAGGCTCGGGTTGTGACAAACTTGGTATCATAGCACATAGTTCAAGTGTCCTAGGGTGTCTATGAAGTCATGTTAGTAGGATCTTATTTATGGTTGTGAGGGCCCCACTTCTATAAATAAGGGGCTACAAACATTTAGGAAAAGTTTCCCTTCTTTCATATTCTAAATCGTGCAGTAGAGCTGTGCCATAAGGAAATTATTCAAAACTCGTGCGTTTCTCAAATTCATTCGACTATCCCCCATACATAAGGTAGTTGTAAAGCAAAGTCAGTTCATTATCGATGAGTTACTCTCAACAAAAGTCTTGAGAAAGTCATGAGACTACAGATGGGCTTTAGAGAAGCCCGTGAGTGAGTTTAAGTGTTGAGTTTCGAAAGAATGCACTCCTGTTAATATGAATCATGCGTTTGAGGTAAAAGCGAGATGTATTTCCACACTCTTTTCTCTATACCTTGTTTCAGTTGAGATCCTTATGCGAAAGTGTGTTTTGGAGCTTGGGTAGTATTTTCACCCGAAATGATAGTATGAGCTATGAGATTATAAGCAATAGTAGTAAGAGTGCCTAGAGGTAGAAGAGTGCATGCATAGGTTTAGTAATCTAAGAAAGGGAGATAGTGTTTTGGCAAGCTATGTTACTATAGTCATGCACCTAGTAAGTTATTAATGAGGAGTTTTCCCTTATGGGTAGACTAAGAAATGATGAGCTGTGAAGATTTCATGATAGGAGGTAGAGTAAGAGTTGCAAGTTAGGATGAGTTAGAGTAATGCTTTAAATGGAAATGAGTTTATGATGAGGTATCATTGTGTTGGTAACGACCAAGTGTAAGTGTTTAATAGAAGAACATGAGTACTCATGAGGTGATAGCTCTAAGCTAAACTAATGATTTTTAAGGGAGAGCCCATATTATTCAAAGTGTCATAGAACTAATTAGGCAATGATGTCTAATGAATGAGTAACTAGTACTTAAGTGGTGAAGTGGAATGTGATGGTGATTTGTAAGTATGAAGACTAGGAGATAAAGATTGATTACTTGACATTAGGTTTGAGTGGGCGAGTGTTTCTTAATTTGTATCTAGTAGTTGTAAGTTAGTATAGTAAGCGAGCAATCATATCGATATCTGGGTTTAGTAATAAACATTAAGCTTGAATTTAAGATGAGTGTCATGATCAAAAGAATGAAAACATGAGGGTGATGATGTTAGTCTTGGGATCTAATGACTTGACATGGAGTAGGTGAGGAAATTGAGATGTTAGCTGCAATGAATGTGAGTGGTACAAGTGAGAGACCCTAACTTTTAGATAAGGGCAGTGAAGTGTGGCTAAGTCATAAGAGTAACAAGAGCATTAATGGGTGTACCTAAATGGTATGTAATAAGATGAGGTTCCAATTGAGTTAATGATCTTCTTCGTGTGTGCCTAGATAGTATAACTGAGCTATTAATGTGGGATAGGCTGATGTAAGCATTAAATTTTCCCTTAAGAGATAGATGAAGCAGTATTATAAGCCATTAAGAAGATGTTAAGAGAAGCATCTTAGAAAGAGGTCCTCCCTAGGAATTGAAGGAGTCTTAGTACCTGTTTATGGATAGTTCAGTAGTCATGAGATAAGTTTTCCCCGAGTATTAGAGAAAGGAGATTGTAAACCAGTTTAGAGAAGATGGAATAGGTCCATAGATTTCAAAGTGTCAACTCCAAACTTAAGGGGGAGATAATAAGGTGAGGAATCAAGTCAAATGTTGAGAAAGTGATAGTTATGTCTTTAGAAAGAGTTAAGAAGGTACATCAATCCATTCATACTCTAGCGTATTCCTTAGAGTTTAGTCATTACAACATCATGATGATGTTTCTTATATCAGAATTACGTCTATGACCTATGCTCATACACTTCAAAGAGATTCACATCTATGTTCTATTTCCAGAATGAGGGGCAAAGACAAGCCCATTAATCTCAAGCTTAATCCATAAAGTTATGGATATCAACCTCATGACATGAACCTATTCATATAAGCATTCATGTCTCATAGTGTGTTCAGTCTCACAAATTCATGATCTACTCTCAATGGCTAGCAACATAATGTTTTGCCATGCATATTCTTATATCAGATATCTCGAGCAAATCTTGCTTATGATCTTTCTCCCTAAAGCTCTTTCAGTTACCCTTTTAATTTTGAGAGTGGGGTTATTGATAGCAACAGTGTGATGATAGACAAAAAGATTGTTATTTCTTATTGTGATAGTGATGGTGTGTTTCTTCCATCTAAGGTTATGAATGTGGAGGGATAAAAAGATGAGGTTTTACGATGAGTAATAAGTCAGCTTCCTGTTGGTAATGCATGAAAATTCAGTTGGTAGAGATGATGAGAGGATGAGAAGCTCTTAGAAAGTGGGTTAGTAGGAGTCTATGGAGTGGTTAAGGTTATAAGCTTGAATGTGGTGTTGTTAACATGTGAACAAATGCATGATACATTAGGTATTTCTTGATATGAGCCCAATGTTGGTTGAATGTGGTGGTAAGGAGTAATATTCTTGGGATGAGATTTGATATAGATGTATAGAACCCGAATCTTATGATTTTGGGTGAAGCTTGAAAATAGTAAGAGTAACCCCGTTCCATTTCCCAGTCCAACCGTCATTCGAGGGCGAATGATCCCAATGGAGAGACATTGTAACATCCCAAAAATTTCTAATGCTAAAGGCCCAAACTATTATTTATTTGCATACAAGGTCTTATCGGGTTATTCTTAAATTTCCCATATATGTAAATTTAAATTATTTAGTGTGGAATGATTTTGGATATCAATTAAGGTCACTAAAAACTCCTAGCACAAAGTTGAGTTGAAAGTTTCCTTACCGATTAAGTTTTGATGTAAGATTTTACTTGGGTCAACTTTAAACGACCATATTTCTTAGAATATAAAGAGTTATGTGTCCTATAACCTATCAAATTAAAAGTATTTGAATCTTCTTTCCAACGCCACCAATTTCACGTCAATCCTAGTTTCTAGTAAAAAAATAATGACCATTTTAGTAACTTGATTACCTGACGGGAAAACATTATAAAGGGTCTTTTTGTTTTTTTACCTCTAAGAAAACCCTAAATAAATTTCTTGACTAATTAAAGACCCAAAACAATTAGATTTTCATCTCTTAATCCATCATTCTCTTCTCTCTCAAACCCTAAGGCAAAACCGTAAGAAAAAATCAAAGTAGAAGACTCCATTCGAGATTATTTCTATCTTTTTCAAGATTCTTATAAAATCCCACATTAGAAAAGAGCAAAAAATAGAAAGAACTAATCTGGAAAGAGCAAAATCTGAAATTTTGGCAAGTTATGCTAAGTTGTGAGTTTGGATCAACTTCAAACTACTATAACTTTCAATACCGGATGAATTAGGTGGCCTATAAGATATCTAATGAAAGGTCTTTGAATCCTCGTTCCAACGCCACCGAGTTTGCTAAATTTCGAGCTTGTATGAGGGAGGTATGCCCGTTTGAAATTAGGCTGTCCAGTTAAGGAAAGTTAACCAAAAATATGAGGGGAATTTTGGTCTTTCCCTTAACCAATCAGATTAAAACGAATTATTGTAATATTTAGGGGTCTAAAGTGATTTGGTTCAGTTTTACAAATCCTAATTTACGCTAGGTTTTTTAGAGTTCAAGAAGAGGAGAAGAGGAGAAAAGTCAAGGAGTTCTTCAAGTTTTCTTGCGAATCAAAGGTTGTTTTGCCAAGGGTTTAATCCTAAGAGGTATTGTGAGTTATCATAGCATTGGGTTTGTTCACCCACATTCCAATCATGTTATTTTAAGTGCAAATTTCACCCTTGAAGTTGAAGGATTTGAAGATTTGAAGATTTGATGAGTTTTCTTGAAGTTTCTTTTGAAATCTTGATTTGTTGATGTTTATATGAGTTCTTGAGATAAGTTTGATTATTTTGAGGGTAGTTTTAAGTGGATTATAGTATGCTTATGTTTTCTATTAGAATGTAAGTGAATTGGGAAGAAACCATTCGATTCTAGGCTAATTTGGGTTAGAAAACGAGGAAGAAAATTCGTCGAGAAGTTCTGGGCAGGGGCTGGCACGCCACACAAGCAGTACGCCAGAAAATCTTCTCTATAGTTCATGACCTGGGGTGTCGCGCCAATCAGTGTGCCCCAACTTCCCTTCAGTTGTTTAGGGGCTAGCGCCCCGCTCCACTCAGTGCGCCAGGGTCGCCGGGTCCCCTACTCCTTTGTCCTTCTTTTTGTATGAGTTCCCTAGAATCCTACCTATGTTTTCTAATTGATTTCTACACTCTAAGGTACATCTAAACAATCGAGAGATCATTCATAACATGAATCATTACCTTGAATTCATAATTTAAATTCAAGGTAGAGCTAAGAGTCAAGTGTTGAGAGCTCCTTTGAGTCTTTTGCAAACCTTTTAAAACTTGTTTTAAGACTTGAGCATTTGAGTTTGAGGAAGAGTAGAGCTGAGTTCATTTTATTTAAAATGATATATGAGAACTAAGTATTCACAAGAGTAAATGTTTTCATAGCAGTTTTGAGTACTATCTCTTTATAGAGAACTATTTCGAGTTATCATTTCAAACCAGAGAAAGAGTTATGTTTTTAAACATATGTGCTAGTTACATTTTAGGAGTAGTATTAAGCACCGATATGGGGACGAGTTCAGATAACTGAAAGCCCTCATAAATAATATAGCCAACATGGGTAGAAAGGGTCATACTTTTTAGAGGATTCCTTATTGCTTTTTAGTATAGACTAGTGGATCCACTTAGTTAGTAGGTCCTATACCCCGACAAAGTAAATGATAGTTCTGGCAGTGTTGGCTAGATGTTGTATCATCACATAGCTCATAATGATGGCTGTCGGTTAGAGAATATCCCACAATGTTATTTTGTATTCTTATGTACAATAGAGTTATTTTGTATTCTTGCATACAAACTGAGTTACATTGTATTTTATAATACATTGAGTTATTGTCTACTGTTTTAAAAGCTTTTCTTTATAATGCATCTTTACTACTGCTTTATATTAAATTGAATTGAGGTTGAATTGAGTTGAGTTGAGATGAGATAAGTTGTTTCTTTCAGTTCTAGTTTCAGCTTATGTCATGTTTAGATTTCCCCTCACATGCTCGTACATTCCATGTACTAACGCCATTTGGCCTGCATCTTTTAGGATGCAAATACACATAACCAGGATCAACATCCAGATCTTCGTTGATCCAGTTGAGTTCCAGAGTTGTTTGGTGAGCCTCCTTGCTTTCAGAGGATCCTTTTATTATGTTACGTTATATTTAGTTTGTTAGGATGATTGTGGGTCTTGTTCCGACATCTCTCATAGTATTAGAGGCTTCATAGATAGATAGATATAGTTCATGAGTCTTTTCATTTTCAGTTGTTCATGGTGAGACTTGAGTAGTCCCTTTGGGCTAGTTGAATGTTTTATTTCTAAAATATTTTGAATTTATCTTTTGAGACAGTTGAGTAAAGTTTATCTTTTTAAAGTCATCTTATATTGAGTAAGTCTTTCGCTGAGAGTTCAGCCAGACCAAGGGTCCGTTTGGAGCCAACAATGGTTCTCGAGTGTCGGCCACGTCCAGGGTGTAGGCTCGGGGGATAACAAACTTGGTATCAGAGCACATAGTTCAAAAGTCCTAGGGTGTCTATAAAGCCGTGTCTTTAGGGTTAAGACCCAGGGGTACCCTCTAGATGTAACAAGGCACATAAAACTCCGAAAGGCACCATGTAAGCCACTTAGCATAACATAACATAAGTATAGAACAATAAAGAGTAAAAACGCATTTCAAGTCCAAAGTTTTCATAAGGGAAAGCGGAAGTCTAGACTTGTCTCAATAGAGCCATCTATTACAATATTGGGATCAAATAGGGTCACAACCCTTACAACACAATTTGAAATGGAATACAAGAAAATGAAAGTACAAACAAAACACTCTTCCTCTAATCATGAGGACTCACCACAAGCTAGGAGAATAGTAGAATCCAAGCTTGAACCAAATGAAGATCACCTCAAACACCGGACCCTACACTTGTGGAAAATGTAGGAAAATATGGGTTAGTACAAAAATGCACTAAGTATGATAGCCATGCATGAAAACATTGAAAACATGCTAAAAGGGACATTTTAGTCAAATGCATGCAATTTACTAAGTTAATGCATCATTTTGAAAGTAATGGAGAAACATAAGTCATAAGCATATTCATTTCACAGATTATCGTATCATAGGAGAGACATACCATAAGTACCCTCAAAGCTTACTTGTGCAATGCATGAGTAAGATCCCATAATACCACCCATGCTAAGTAAAGCTCCTTGAGTAGTCATAGTTCATAAATCATATTCTTGTTCATACTATCATCGTGGGGATAAGCCTTAACCGACATAGACCATGTGAGCTTAACATGGAATCCGGTGTCCACCCCACACCGAAAAAGGGTTGTCCTACTTGCCTAAGGTAGAACCATACTCTTAGCTTATGTGGATCAACTAGCTAAAGACCTATGAGGGCACATAGTTTATGGGGTAAGGGTATTGCTACTAGAAAACTTGGCATCTACTAACGTAAGGGCTTCCATCCCAAGAGATTGCTCGTAGAAACCCGACCTCTACTATCGTGAGGGCTTCCATCTCATATCAATATCCACTCGGTGCTAACAATTAATTCCCACGAAGTTCATATTAAGTCTTGAATTAAGTTCATACTTGTGGAAGAATATCTTTACACTCAATCCAACATAATTCATAAGATAGCTCCTAGATTAAATATGTGAGAATAGCCTTTCAACCTTAGAATCATCATATTGTGAGAAAACCTTTCACATCATATCATATTCATACATGGGTGTGTTGATGAGTATAGCCTTTCAACAACACACAAAAGATCATAATCATACTCACTTTACTCTCAAAGTGTTGTGAAGGATATACATAAATCTCATAATCATGCATAATTCTCATACTTTGCCCTTCAAGGACCATATATCATATTCCATCAGCACATCTAGAATTACTACATTAGACATGGATATAATCATAATTCAAGTAACCCAATTATTACATACATAATTTCATAACATACTTCTATCATCAACAAACCCACATCACAAGATCATAATTGAGGAATATGGGGGTTTCATGGGTTCTTGGGGAATACAACATAAAATCCATATAAAACCATCAATTTATACATAATATATCATAAATCAATCATTAGAAATGTTTTTGAAAGGAACCCATAAGATTGAAGTCAGCCCTAACTTTTGAGGGAAATCAGTAGTTTTGAAATTGAGTTTGGAGAGACTCCATGGATGAAGAGCTACCATACCTTAGCTATGAATCTCCAAATAATTTGAGTAGAAAACCTAGCTTCTTGTACCCTAGCTCCAACTTTTTTCTTGTTCTTCTTCCTTGAGTTTTCTAGAGACAATTTTTTTGAGAAGAGATGAACTTTGGGAAATATTTGGGTGTTTGGAAAATATGACTTTGTTTTGGTGAATTTGACTTAAAAATTACTTATATAGGTGTATAAAACTAATGCAAAACAGCCTCACTTAATACCCAACTAAAGAGGAATTACCTAAAATAACCCTCACTTTGGGTGGGCTTCCCAGGGGTCACGCCTCTCTTTACGAGCCGTCAAGGGCACAACTGCCCGTGAAGGTTCCCGTGGTCCCTTGACCAGTAACTATGTTACACACCCCTAAACCCCCCAGACGTTAAGGAAAGTCCAGGTCCACTCCCACGAGCTGTGGAGGCCTTCACGAGTCGTGAAGTGGCTCGTGTGGTAGAGGCCATCTTGGGCAGCCTTAAGGGGCTCACTGCCTCACCACCAGGGGTGGCACCATGGGGCATGGTGGACATCACGAGTCATGAAGGCTAGCGTGGAGGTGGGCAGTGCCCTGGAAAGCTAAGGCAGCCTTGGCCCCTTGCCTTGGCCATTTCCCATTTCTCTAGGCTTTAACCCTTTTTCCTTGACGTTAACCTTTACGTTTAGCTCTAGCTTATCCTAAAAACTTTCTGGGGTGTTACAATATCTCTTCATTGGGGACATTCACCCTCGAATGATGATCTAGACACCTTACGGAAGTAAAGAGTCAAGACTAGCAACCCATCATGCATGCAACATCAAAATAATGCACTATTTAAAGGAGGAAGCCTCAACTCCGTCTCAAACATAATCAATGCAACATCAAGTAGGAACTACATCTAACAACCCATTATGCATGAGAACTCAACGTTTCTTATATTCATTGGAGGAACTACCTTCTCCAACTAAAAGCATGCTCAACACTATATCATGGAGCCAATATGCAATTACTCTCAAAAGCATACTAAATCATGTTCATCAACTCATCTCATGAAGTCAAATATGTAACTCATACTAAATGCACAACAACATGAGGAACACATAAATCATGAAAACTCATTTTTTTACTAAACATGAATTTCTCAAGAACATGCATAACATAAGGAAATCATGGAAGAACACATATAACACACATGACTCCCAAAACTAGAAAACTCAAGAGAAACTACTTACCTCAAGCTTGAATAGGAGTAGAAGGAAATATATGAGGGTATCGAGACTTCATATCGGCCTCGGCCTCCGATGTAGCACCCTTTACTAAGTGATTCCTCCATAAAACCTTTACGGATGCTATTTCCTTGTTTCTCAACCTTTTAACTTGCCGGTCTAGGATTTCTACCGGAACTTCCTCATATGAAAGACTCTCATCGACCCCCAACCCTTCTAAGGGAATAATGGATGTCGGATCTCCAATACACTTCTTGAGCATAGAAACATGAAACATCGGATGAACTCGAGCCAACTGATTTGGCAAATCTAACTCATAGGCAACTTTCCGAACACATTTCAAAATTTGGTATGGGCCCACATATCGGGGACTATGTTTTCCCTTCTTGCCAAATCTCATCACACCTTTCATAGGTGAGAATTTTAGATAGACCCAATCATTAACCTCAAATTCTAGATCCCTTTTTATAACATCAACATAAGGCTTTTGCTGAATTTGGGCCGTCCTCAACCCTTCTCTAATGATTCAGACGTTCTCACTGGCCTCATAAACTAGTTTGGGACCAATTAGAGCAATTTCACCTACTTTAAACCAACCAACCGGAGACCTACATCTCCTACCATACAAAGCTTTAAAGGGAGCCATACCGATGCTTGTGATAGCTATTATTGTAGGCAAACTCTATTAATGGCAATTGGTCATCCCAATTACCCTTGAAGTCTATAACACATGCCCTTAACATATCTTCTAATGTTTGGATGGTACGCTCCGCTTGCCCATCGATTTGGGAATGAAAATCCTTACTAAGCTTAACCTTAATGCCAAGACCTTCTTGGAATCACTTCCAAAAGTGTGAAGAAAATTGGGTACCCAAATCCGAAATAATAGATAAAGGAACCCCATGCAACTTAACTATCTCTCTTATATACAACTTGACATAGTCTTCCACCGAAAAAGAAACCTTGATAGGAATGAAGTGGGCTGATTTTGTCATTCGATCTATAATGACCCAAATAGAATCATGTTGCCTTCGGCTGTGAGGCAACCCACAACAAAATCCATATTAATCTCTTCCCACTTCCAAGTGGGTATATCTATATCTTTGGCCAAACCTCCCAGACTTTGATGCTCAACCTTAACTTATTGACAATTCGGACATTTGGCCATAAATCCCGCAATATCTTTCTTCATTCCGTTCCACCAATAGACTTCCCATAGGTCACGGTACATCTTGGTGGCTCCCGGATGAATAGAATACTAAGAACTATGGGCTTCTTCTAGAATTTTTTCCCTCAAACTATCAACGTCTGGAACACATAAGCGACCTTGGTACCTAAGCACCCCATCTCTCCCTTGGGAGAAAGTCCCCAACGAACTTCTTGAGTACCGACTCTTTCAACTCAACTAATATAGGATCAAGGCCTTCCTTAGACTTCACATCCATCACAAAGGACGATTTGGAACCATTATGGACCATGACACCACCCTTGGTGGAATCCACTAGTTGAACACCTAGTCGAGCCAACCTATGTACATCACGAACCAATTCTTTCTTTTCATCCTCTACATGAGTCACACTACCCATGGACAATCTACTAAGTGCATCCGCTACGACATTAACTTTGTCGGGGTGGTAAAGAACACTCATGCCACCTTCTTTCCAAAATATTCAAGTCCTTTTGACTAAACACATATTGTAAGCTCTTGTGATCGGTACATCAATATGAACCCCATACAAATAATGCCTCCATATTTTTAAGGCAAACACAACCGCCGCTAACTCAAGGTCCTGGGTAGGATAATTCTTCTCATGGACCTTAAGTTGCCTTGAAGCATAGGCATACCTTACCATTTTGCATAAGCACACATCCCAACCCAACTCTAGTTGAATCACAATATACCACAAAACCATTCGTACCTTCCAGTAAGGTCAACACCGAAGCGGAAGTAAGTCTATCTTTCAACACTTGGAAACTTTTCTCACAAGCTTCCGATCACACAGACTTAGCCTTCTTTTGAGTCAAAGCCATCAACGGTGAGGATATGGAGGAAAATCCCTCAACAAACCTCCTATAATAACCGACCAACCCCAAAAAGCTTCTAATTTCGGAAGGAGATAGAGCTCTAGGCCTACTCTTGACCGCATCCGTCTTCTTAGGATCTACCTCAATACCCTTGCTTGACATAATATGACCAAGGAATGCTAAGGATCTTAACCAAAACTCACACTTGCTAAACTTTGTAAAAGTTGATGGTCCTTATGAACTTGCAATTGATATTTGCGTATTCAAGACACAACTTCCGATTCGAGTGTCTACAATCGTGCAATAGTATAATAACCCAACCAAGGGTTGCACTCCGCGATCCGCCCTTTGGTCTACTTCATCGCCTTCCAGCTTTTACCTTCAGCATTTCTGACTCTTTTACTTTGGGCGATAGGATATTGCTTTGCGAAACTACTTGGCGATACGCCGACTGCTCCTTTTTACCGTCGATTTGATCCTTTCCTTCAGGGCTCAGCACACTGGAACTAAAGGCAAGGGTAACACATTTTGGTGACTCATGAATGGGTTCGGCGTTGTGCATATCTTCATTTCTTCGTTCTTTCAGGTGCCTTTGTTCCTTTTTGCTAGGTAATGTCCATGCTTTGCCTGAAATTCTAAATACCTGCAACTTAAGTATTTTCTTCAGATATTGAGACAAAATATGCATTTGAGGACACTAATTCTATCAAAATATTTCCCTAAATGAGTCCAAATAATGGACTCATCAACACCCCCAACTTAAACATTTTCTTGTCCTCGAGCAAACTCAAGTTCAGCAGTTCAAAAAGGATGTGTCAAACAGTGCTACATAAGACTAAATCATGAAGCACACAACAAGACTCAATTTACTCATGCAAAGATCAATTGTGCACTCAAAGATTCAAGTTGTGACTCACCGTTATCAAAGAATCTATTGCTCACAATACTTGCTTTAAATGCAAGTTCAAGCTCAACCGAAGTGTTCAAATGCCCTCACACAAAGAATGATTCCATATTCACACACAATGGTTCACAATTTAAGACTTTGAAATCAAATGCAACGCTCACACTCACAAAGATGAATACAATGCATGATTTCACCCATAGTTTTTCCCGTATTTTCCTATCAACACTTGTTTCAGCTCACTTAAGATTAAAAAGGTATTTTCAAGGCTTGTAATGGGGTCTAGTGCAGAGGTATGGTCATTTAGGCTCAGTGGATATGGTACTCACAAAGTGTGGTTTAAACAACACTTCCTTTCCTTTTCTTCTTTATTCTTATTCGTGCTCACAAGTAGTACTATTATTCATTTCCCATGGATAATTTGGAACCCCATTTTCTTTGTATTTTCACAACTCTATTCCACATCATTTTATTCTTTTTCTTTCTTTTTTTTTTTAATATGGAGGGGTTCCATTTTTCTCAATCATGGGTAGAAGGACCTTCCTTGCACTGCTTGATTTACCTTCTCTTTTTACCACACCCCTAACTTAGGCTTTTGGCCTAAGTTGGCTATTCAAAATAACCACAACTTCATGAGGATTATGGGTAATGGATAAAAACAGGTCATGTGTTCATCAAGTTTCTTCCAAAGAAGATTAAGGTTCAAGGGGTGTTCAAAAGAGGTTCACACACTCACAAGGTAGGCCATGATAGGTATATGTCAAATTGGCTCACACTTTTTAAAGTTGCCTAAGATCATATCAAGAGATAGCCTAACTTAGTCGACCGGACCAACGGGGCAAATTCTAGGATCTATCATGCATGTTTCAAATTAAGCTCATCACACTAGGCATTGACATTTCAGTCAAACAAGAGTCCACACTTTCGCTAGTGTGCAACGGTCATCACAAGTGACTCTATTTAATAATTAGCTAGTCACAACGAGATGCAAAGAGCTCATATATTGTCTATGCAACTTCATTTGGCCTCGTCGTAGCCATACATTCATATTCGTTCAATTTAGAGCACTATTCGAGTCATCGGTATTGATCGAAACTGAGACCCAATTTTTTGCAAAAGAACAGCCACGTTCAACACATAAGAGGTGGCAAACATTTTTCGGAAGGGTCAAAATCATTTTGCAATTTAAAAGCACGGAGCCATAAGCTCAAATATCCATAAAAAGCAGTACAAAAAGACTATAATAGTTCACAACCCAAATATAAACACAAGTCATAAGAATCAAACAAACAAAAGGTGAGCCTCACTCTACCACAAATAAAAATCATTTGTCCTCAGATGCAAATAACATAATATCTTGAATGTAAACTAAACAAAGAAAGAGAGGGAGGTAAAGAAACATCATGTCTACACGTCGCTACATCTGTCTGGGCCTCAGTCCTCGATGTGTTAGCCTGACTTGGGCATCAACTCGGTATCCTCAGCACCTGTGCCATTAGGATTTTCCACTTGCGACTTTGCCCAAAAGGTGTTCACAGCTGCATAGAATCCCCGAGCCCATGAAGGAATGTTAGGGTCTAGGGGAATGGTATCCCTGGCAGAAGTGTGCTTCCTACTCTTGCCTTTCCCACTAGTTATGGGCAATTTCGTGGCTTTGCCTTTTGTGTGGCTACATCTGCCTTTATAGCAATCCCTTTTGACTTCTCTTGGGATGGTATTATTCTTTCAGCGGCTTTCGATTTAGTCATATCTGCAAAATATTGAAGAGAAGGTAGAGAAATTTAAACAAAAGTACAGCAGAATATTTGTAGTTAGATTTGCCAAGCCACTCGGTGAACCGCCGACAACTTTTGGCAAGCAAGAATGGGTTCGCTGATAGTTATAGTGCATAAACTGTTCAGAAGGGTAGATAAAGGGCGATTAAGAATACTTTCGGTGAGTTGTCGAGTGCTTTTGGCGACCTCAGGCTTCTCACCGAAAGTTACAGAATCAAGTATCAAATATATCATGAAATTAAAGGGACATTCGGCGAACTGCCGAGTGGTTTGGCGAGCTCGACCTAGCTCACCAAATAGCCCAATGTGCCTATTTTCAACCCATTTCCTCGAATTCAACCCCGCAACTCCTGGAAACCAAATTAAACCATGCACTATTTCGATAAAAGCATGACCCATAACACCTAAACATAAACCTTTGAGATTTAATTTATTTTCAGGCATATAATTCAGGGAAATCAAAAGTCACAACCACTCGAGCAAGATTATCACATTATATCAGGCATTTTAATAATCTAAACTTATCAGAGAGATCTAGCACACAACCAACACGATAATATTACTTGAAAATGAGCACGATTTTCAGTAAACTAAACTCGGGGTATAGAAACCAACCTTAGATGCCGAATAATAAGTAAATTTGAAGCACTAGGAAACAATGTAATCTAATTCCGAGCACCAATCAGTCCTAAGTAAATACTCTAACAATATAGGAAATATAGAAGCTAGGGTGGGGATGTGAGTTTGTGAAGATAAAAGGTGATGGGAAGAGAATGAGTTAGAACTTTTAAACCCGTGGTCGGCTAAAACCGTCCAGTCCTTGTCCATTTGGCAACATTAGTCAGGTTGGATGAAAAACTCGGTGACACGCCTATTGCTTACTTACCTCACCGAGTTTTACAGGACCTTTAGTCAATATTAAGATCCAAACGGCGGTCATCATCGGGTTCGCCAAAATGGTTGGCAAGTCACCAATTTTCTCTTTCGCTCACCGAGTTTTACAAACCCAAAATATTATCATTTTGGGCCAAACGACGGATCCAATAGGTCACACCGACCCCTTCGGCGATTCGCCGACTAGGTCACTCGTTCTCCAATCTTGCACTTTTCAAACACTTTCCCCTTTTAAACCTACATAATCAACACACCATTATTGATGAAAGAAAAATAAGATATACACAAGGGTTTTGGATTGCCTCCCAAACAGCGCCTTAGTTAACGTCGTGGCACGACGCAAGTCAGCACTCAAACTCCAGTTTTGGGGTTAGCCATAGTATCACTAGGCAACCCCCTGTCTTATTGCGAGTTGTGATTGTGCAACACATGACCCATGAGGTTCTCAAGCAGCTGGACAACTCTGGAATGAGACCAAATCATACACTTCATTCCTTCAATGTCTTCCTTCATTCCTTCCAACTCTCTATCTTGCTCAGTCACCTTGTGGAGAATGATTGTGAGCATTCCCTCAAGGTGTTTAACCTCATTCTCCTTGGGACTTCTTCTCTCATGATGAGGGATGTATTTATCCCTCCATTTGCATTGGACTTTAATCTTCACCATCTTCTTGGCCAACTCATCCATTTGAGTTATCAGTGCGGCCAACATGAAGTCATTTTCTACTGCTTGGCTTGTTGTAGCCATGTCATCAAGTAGTTGTACTACCATTGCATATGGCTTCTTAGCGATACCACCCGAATGAGCTGGTTTACCAATGCTTTGTTTCCATGGCCAAGACTTCTATAGAAATAGTCAAGGAGGACTATATCGGGAATTTCATGCGTTGGGCATTTAATTTTCTATTTTTTAAACCTTGCCCATGACTCATGAGTCCGGTCACCCTCCAATTGCTAGAAGGTTAGGATGTTGTCCCAAATCAGCATTACCTCTAATGGAGGAGAATCCATTAGTTCACGAGTACTGCTCACCATACTCACTTCTTCTATTTCAACAAAAACAAGCAAAACAAAACTGAAAATAAAGTAAGTGAACTACAACTAACAAGAAGAAAAATGTTATTAAAGTAAAATTTTTAACGTAACACCACTCCCAGGCAGTGGCGCCATTTTGATGTTTGTGTAATCAAGACACAACTTCCGATTCGAGTGTCTACGATCGTGCAATAGTAAAATAACACAACCAAGGGTTAGGATCAAGTCCCAAGGGAGTGGTGGTGAAAATTAATAGAAAAATAAAGTTTGTTCTAATTAGTCATAGTTATAAATATTATCGAATAGAAACATACTAAATAAAAAATGGGTGACGCAAGCGTCAATTATCAAATAGGGGGTTTTAGCAATTAACAATTAAAAATATTGAAAATAAAATTATGGGTACATGCTTTTGATAGAAAATAGTTGAATATTTGTAACTGGGATAGACTTTAGTAGGGGTAAATTCTCTCTTGAGCAACTTACCCCAAATCAACTCGGTTTCTCTCGAACACCGAGTTGCTACTTTAAGCACAACCTCTGCCATAGCTAATTTACTCTCCCGAGCTGAATGTGTGAGAGGGACTAGGGTTCACTCTCTCGAGCTGAACCTCATGTCGACCCAATACCACCGACCATCAACTTAGTAGTCTTAGTTATCGAACCTCTCTCTCGAGTAAGCCAAAAACACTAAGATGAAATCGTATTTGCAACTACAACTTCACTAAGTTCAAAAACAACTACTAAACAAAATCACATTTAAACAACAATTAAACTATCAGCAAGCAAGACCCAACAAATAATCTAACCCATATTCACATAATCACACCCCAAGAATTGGGGTTTTAGTTAGACATGTAAAAGAGATAAAAATCATTACTAAGAGGTGTTACCATCCAATGGGTACGAAGAATTTAGTCTTTAAACAAGACAAGGTTGAAGATTCTCGAAGACCCACACCAAATTTCTTGGAGTTGAAACCCTTGAAGAACAATTTCTCCCCAAAACTTAGAAAAACTAAAAAATGTAAAATATGTCTAAGAACTGATTACTTGGATACTTGGTTACTTAAAAATAAAAACTAAACTAGTATTTATAGTTTTTCAGAAATGTGCTACAAAGGATCCATTCAGTGAAGTTAGTCGGGATCGCCAATGCACTCGACGATACACCCTTTGGTCTGCTTCATCACCTTCCAACACTTGCCTTCAATATCTCTGACTCTGTTACTTTGGGAGATAGAATACTGCTTCGCGGAACTGCTCGGCGATATGCCGACTACTCCTTTTCACCGTTGATTTGATCCTTTCCTTCAGGGCTCAGTACACTGGAACAAAAGGCGAGGGTAAGACCTTTTGGTGACTCACTGAATGGGTTCAGCGATGCGCAGATCTTCATTTCTTCGTTCTTTCAGCTGCCTTTGTTCCTTTTTGCTAGGTAATGTCCATACTTTGCCTCAAATTCTAAATACCTGAAACTTAAGTATTTTCTTCAGATATTGAGACAAAATATGCATTTGAGGACACTAATTCTATCAAAATATTGCCCTAAATGAGTCCAAATCGTGGACTCATCAACACCCCCAACTTAAACATTTTCTTGTCCTCGAGCAAACTCAAGTTCAGCAGTTCAAAAAGGATGTGTCGAATAGTGCTACATAAGACTAAATCATGAAGCACACAACAAGACTCAATTTACTCATGCAAAGATCAATTGTGCACTCAAAGATTCAAGTTGTGACTCACTATTATCAAAGAATCTAATGCTCACAATACTTGCTACAAATGCAAGTTCAAGTTCAACCGAAGTGTTCAAATGCCCTCACACAAACAATGATTCCATATTCACAAACAATGGTTCATAATTTAAGATTTCGGAATCAAATGCAACGCTCACACTCACAAAAATGAATATAATGCATGATTTCACCCATAGGTTTGCCCGTTTTTCCAATCAACACTTGTTTCAGCTCACTCAAGATCAAAAAGCTATTTTCAAGGCTTGTAATGGGTTTGAGTGCAGAGGAATGGTCATTTAGGCTCAGTTGCTATGATCATCACGAAGTGTGGTGTTAACAACACTTCCTTTCCTTTTCTTCATCATTCTCATTCGTGCTCAGAAGTAGTCCCGTTATTCATTTCCCATGGATAATTTGGAACCCCATTTTAATCTTATTTTCACAACTTTATTCCACATCTTTTCATTCTTTTTCTTTTTCTTTTTCTTTTTATTTCTTTTCTTCTTTTCTTTTTTTTTTATATGGAGGGGTTCCATTTTTCTCAATCATGGGTAGAAGGGACTTCCTTGCATTACTTGATTTACCTTCTCTTTTCACCACACCCCTAACTTAGGCTTTTGGCCTAAGTTGGCTATTCAAAATAACCACAAATTCATGTGGATTATGGGTAATGGATAAAAAGAGGTCATGTGTTCATCAAGTTTTTTCCAGACAAGAGTAAGGTTCAATGGGTGTTCAAAAGAGGTTCACACACTCACAAGGTAGGCCACAAAAGAGGTATATGTCAAATTGGCTCACACTTTTGAAATTTGCCTAAGATCATATCAAGAGATAGCCTAACTTAGTCGACCGGACCAACGGAGAAAATTCTAGGATCTATCATGCATGCTTCAAAGTAAGCTCATCACACTAGGCATTGACATTTCAGTCAAAGAAGGCTCCACACTTTCGCTAGTGTGCAACGGTCATCACAATAGACTCTATTTAATAATTGGCTAGTCACAACGATATGCAAAGAGTTCATATATTGTCTATGCAACTTCATTTGGCCTCGTCGTAGCCGTAGAAGCGTAAGCGATCGTTATCAAGTAAAGAACCCAACTTGTAGGTTGGGGTCGATCCCACGAGGAAAATGGTTTAGACTTTACTTTAACCAACAATTGTATTCAATTAGTCAAATTACTTCCAGAAACAAGTAATTAAAGGAGGGGTTTTGTAAAACAAATTGTAAGAATTCAATAAGTAATCAGTAATCAAAAATCAATTTTTGGTTGTTATCAAGATGAGAGAATTAACTAGGCTATATGTGTTCCCCACAAGCTCATAACGCAGTAATCCTAGTAATAGCAATCCTTTCCTAGTGTACTAAATGCAAAATGATAAGTTAGGTATCTCTAAATCCTTGGTCTGGCATCTAGTTAATTTCACCCTGCACCTTGGTCCGGCTACGTGTGTATAATTTACTAACCCTTACCTTTACCTCATATTAGACATCACATAGATGTTTGGCTTAGTTATTACTTCGCACCAATCGACACTAGCCTATTAAATAGTATCACACTAAATCTATGTTGATAATTCTTTTCTTGTTGATTACCTCCTTGGTCCAGCAAGTAGCAACAACGCGAGTTCTAACGTTTGCAACCGCTAAAAAGACTTCTATACGAAAGAATTATCAATGCATGCACCACACTATTCAAGAATTGCTTATTTACTATTCATACTTTGTTAATCGCTCATGGTTCCCACAACCCTAGGTGTGGAGTTTAGTTACCCATAATCATATGAACACAATTCATTGTTTTAGATTAAAGAATTATAAACTTACGTAAGAAGAATAATAAACCCAGAAATTCAACTTGAAACGCAACTCCAAAATCTTCAAAACGAACTTAGGAAATTAATAATTGCTAAAGTTGCAAGTTAATCTCACAATTCAAGAACTAGAAATAAAAATAATAAGGTCTAGCGCCCAAAAACGAGGTTTACATACCCTATATATAGAAAACAAATCCTAATATAAAAGGGAAACAAAATAAGGAAATAAAACTGCAGGACGTGTCTCCATTCCACGAGGCTGACCTACGGTCCATAAGTCGAATGACGGTCCGTAGGTCTCTTCCGTGGCTCCATACTTAGTCGATTTGAAATCTTCACAAATCCACCTCTCTCAGTCAACTTCCACGAACTAGCAGCACGGTCCGTCAATGAGACGACGAACCGTCAGTAACCTCCGTTGCTCTATACTTAGATTATTTCACTCAGGTATTGGAACCACTCCTCTGATCACCTCTATGGAGCTGCAGGACGGACCGTAAGTCATTCGACGGTCCGTCAGTTCCCACCGTAGTTCCACACTTGGTCAGATTTCCATGAGCTTCAATCTTGCCATGCCTGGTCGTCCCACGACCTTTATCTACGGGCCGTCACTGATGCTACGGTCTGTAGGTGTCTCCGTAAATGACTCTTTTTCAGCACTTGCCTCAACTACATCTTCATCTTTTCGCGCCTGAGTTTATTTCCTGAAATTACAGCAAAAAAAACACACAAAACTAACACAAAAATGCCCTAGACATTCACAAATCCTAAGGCAAACATATCAATAGTACCAAAAACTCATGGTACATCACCGTACATTCATGTTCGTTCTATTAAGAGCACTATTCAAGTCATCGGTATTGATTGAAACCGAGACCCAAATTTTTGCAAAAGAACAACCACGTTCAACACACAAGAGGTGGCAAACATATTTTGGAAAGGTCAAAATCATTTTGCAACTTAAAAGCACGGAGCCATAAGCTCAAACATCCACAAAAAGCAATACAAAAACACGATAATAGTTCACAACTCAACTATAAACACAAGTCATAAGAATCAAACAAACAAAAGGTGAGCCTCACCCCACCACAAATGAAAATCATTTGTCCTCAAATGCAAAATAACAAATAATCCTGAATGTAAACTAAACAAAGAAAGAGAGGGAAGTAAAGAAACATGTTGTCTACACGTCGCTATATCTGTCTGAGCCTCAGTGCCCGATGTGTTAGCCTGGACTTAGGCATCAACTGCGGTATCCTCCGCACCCGTGCCATTAGGATTTTTCACTTGCGTCTCTGCCCATAAGGCGTTTATAGCTACATAGAATCCCCGAGCCCATGAAGGAATGTTAGGGTCTAGGGGAATGGCATCCCTGGCAGAAGTGTGCTTTCTACTCTTGCCTTTCCCACTAGTTGTGGGCAGTTTCATGGCTTTGCCTTTTGATGTGGCTGCATCTGCCTTTATAACAATCCCTTTTGACTCCTCTTGGGCTGGTATTATTCTTTCAGCGGCTTTCGATTTAGTCATATCTGCAAAATATTGAAGAGAAGGTAGAGAAACATAAACAAAAGTACAACAAAATATTTGTAGTTAGATTTGCCAAGCCACTCGGCGAACCGCCAACAGCTTTTGGCGAGCAAGGAAGGGCTCGCTAAAAGTTATAGTGCATAAAGTTTTCAGGAGAGCATATAAAGGGTGATTAAGAATACTTTCGGTGAGTCGCCGAGTGCTTTTGGCGACCTCAGGCTTCTCGCCGAAAGTTACAGAATCAACTATCAAATATATCATGAAATTAAAGGAGAGGTGGGGAAATTAGGCGAATTGCCGAGTGGTTTGGCGAGCTCGACCTAGCTCGCCAAACAGCCCAACGTGCCTATTTCAACCCATTGCCATGAATTCAACCACGCAAATCCCAAAAACCAAATTAAACCATGCACTAATTCGATCAAAGCATAACCCATAACACCTAAACACAAACCTTTGAGATTTAATTCATTTTCAGGCATATAATTCAGGGAAATCAAAAGTGATAACCACTCGAGCAAGATTATCACATTAAATCAGGCATTTTAATAATCTAAACTTATCAGAAAGTCCTAGCACACAACCAACACGATATTATTACTTGAAAATGAGCACGATTTTCAATAAATTGAACTCGAGGTATAGAAAACCAATCTTAGATGATGGATAATAAGTAAATTTGAAGCGCTAGGCAGCAATGTAATCCAATTTCGAGTACCAATCAATACTAAGTAAATACTCTAACAATATAGGAAATATAGAAACTAGGGTAGGGATGTGAGTTTGTGAAGATAAAAGGTGATGGGAAGAGAATGAGTTAAAACTTTTAAACATGTGGTCGGCTGAAACCGTCTAGTCCTTGCCCCTTCAGCGACAATAGTCAGGTTGACCGACAAACTCGGTGACATGCCTAGTGCTTCCTTACCTCGCCGAGTTTTACAGGACTTTACTTAATAAAAAGATCCAAACGACGGTCAGCATCGGGTTCGCCAAGATGGTTGGTGAGTCGCCAATTTTCTCCTTGGCTCGCCAATTTTTACAAACCCAAAATACTATCATTTTGGGCTAAACGGTGGATCCAATTGGTCATGCCGACCCCTTCAGCAATTTGCCGACTAGGTCACTCGTTCTCCAATGTTGCACTTTTCAAACACTTTCCCCTTTTAAACCTACACAATCAACACACTATTATTTGTGAAAGCAAAATAAGATAAAAACAAGGGTTTTGGGTTGCCTCCCAAACAACGCCTTAGTTAACGTTGTGACACGACTCAAGTCAGCACTCAAACTACAGTTTTGGGCTTAGCCATAGTATCACTAGGCAACCCCCTGTCTTGTTGCGAGTGGAGATCGAGAAACACATGACCCATGAGGTTCTCGAGCAACTGGACAACTCTGGAATGAGACCAAATCATACGTTTCATTCCTTCAATGTCTTCCTTCATTCCATCCAGCTCTCTATCTTGCCCAGTCACCTTGTGGAGAATGATTGAGAGCATTCCCTTAAGGCGTTTAACCTCATTGTCCTTGGGATTTCTTAGCTCATGAGGAGGGATGTATTTATCCCTCCTTTTGCACAGGACTTCGATCTTCACCATCTTTTTGGCCAACTCGTCCATTTGAGTTATTAGTGCGGCCAACATGAAGTCTTTTTCTACCGCTTGGCTTGTTGTAGCCATGTCATCTAGTAGTTGGACTACCATTGCATATGGCTGCTTTGCGATACCACCCGGAATGAGCTGGTTTACCAATGCTTTGTTTCCAGGGCCAAGATTTCTATAGAATTAGTTAAGGAGGACTATATCGGGAATTTCATGAGTGGGGCATTAAATTTGCTATTTTTTAAACCTTGCCCATGACTCATGAATCCGCTCACCCTCCAATTGCTAGAAGGTTAGGATGCTATCCCGAATCAGCATTACCTCTAATGGAGGAAACTCCATTAGTTCACGTGTACTGCTCGCCATACTCACTTCCTCTGTTTCAACACAAACAAGCAAAACAAAATTGAAAATAAAGTAAGTAAACTACAACTAACAAGAACAAAAATGTTATTAAACTAAAAATTTCACGTGACACCACTCCCAGGCAGCGACGCCATTTTGATGTTTGCGTAATCAAGACATAACTTTCAATTCGAGTGTCTACGATCATGTAATAGTATTATAACCCAACCAATAGTTGGGGTCGAGTCCCAAGGGAGTGGTGGTGAAAATTAATAGAAAAATAAAATTTCGTTCTAATTAGTCATAGCTATAAACATTATTGATTATAAACATACTAAATCAAAAAGGGGTGACGCAAGCGTCAATTATCAAATGGGTTTTTTAGCAATTAACAACTAAATATTTTGAAAATAAAGAAAATGATATAGAGAGTTTGGGATTCTTGGGATGTGGTAGGAATATGGTATAGACTAAATTATTGGGTACATGCTTTTGATAGAAAATAGTTGAATATTTGTAGCTAGGCTAAACTTTAGTGGGGTTAAATTCTCTCTCGAGCAACTTACCCCAAATCAATTCGGTTTCTCTCGAACACCGAGTTACCACTTTAAGCACAACCTCCACCTTAGCCCATTCATTCTCTTGAGCTGAATATGTGTGAGAGGGACTAGGGTTCACTCTCTCTAGTTGAACCTCATGTCGACCCAATACCACCGACCATCAAATTAGTAGTCTTAGTTTTCGAACCTCTCTCTCGAGCAAGCCAAAAACACTAAGATGAAATCGTATTTGCAACGACAACTTCACTAAGTTAAAACACAACTACTAAACGAAATCACAATTAAACAACAATTAAACAATCAGCAAGCAAGATCCAACAAATAATCTAACCCATATTCACATAATCACACCCCAAGAATTGGGGTTTGAGCTAGACATGTAAAAGATATAAAAATCAATACCAAGAGGTGTTACCATGTAATGGGTATGAAGAATTTAGTCTTTAAACAAGTCAAGGTTGAAGATTCTTGAAGACCCACACCGAATTTCTTGGAGTTTAAATTCTTCAAGAATAATTTCTCCCCAAAACATAGAAAAACTGAAAAATGTAAAATATGTCTAAGAACTGATTACTTGGATACTTAAAAATAAAAAACTAAATTAGTATTTATAGCTTTTCAGAAATGTGCTGCGAAGGATCCATTCGGCAAAGTTAGTCAGGATCACGATGCACTCGGCGATCCTCCCTTTGGTCTGCTTCATCACCTTCCATCTCTTACCTTCAGCATTTCTATCTCTATTACTTTGGGCGATAGGATACTGCTGTGCGGAACTGCTCGGCGATATGCCGACTGTTCCTTTTCACCACCGATTTGATCCTTTTATTCATGGCTCAGCACACTGGAATAAAAGGCATGGGTAAGACCTTTTGGCGACTCACCGAATGAGTTCAGCGATGCGCATATCTTCATTTCTTCGTTCTTTCAGGTTCCTTTGTTCGTTTTTGCTAGGTAATGTCCATGCCTTGCCTCAAATTTTAAATACCTGAAACGTAAGTATTTTCATTAGATATTGAGACAGAATATGTATTTAAGGAAACTAATTCTATCAAAATATAGCCCTAAATGAGTCCAAATCGTGGACTCATCAGCAATACAACCCTCAAATGGTCAGCATGCTTATTCTCACTCCTTGAATAGATCAAGATGTCATCGATAAACACTATCACAAACATGTCAAGATATTGGCGAAACACTCTATTCATTAAATCCATGAACGCCACCGGAGCGTTAGTCAAACCAAAGGACATTACTAGGAACTTATAGTGACCATATCTTGTTCGGAAAGATGTCTTTGGAATATCAACCCCTCTCACCCTCAATTAGTGATAACTTGAACGAAGATCAATCTTTGAGAAATAACTAGCCCCTTGAAGTTGGTCAAACAAGTTATCAATTCTTGGAAGGGGATACTTGTTCTTAATGGTCACTTTATTCAATTGACGATAATTGATGCACATTCTAAGAGATCCATCCTTCTTTCTAACAAATAAAATCTGAGCACCCCATGGAGAGATACTCAGTTGAATAAAACCTTTGTCTAATAGATCTTTCAACTCCTTTAACTCGACCTGAGCCATTCTATAAGGAGGAATGGAGATATGTTTCGTATCCGGAAGAACCTTGTCCAGTCTTATCCATTGGACATAGCATTGGAGAAGTTCCCATCAGCGGTCCTTGCTCTTTTCACCTCCCTATTCTTTTCTTTGAGCATTGACTCCTCAATTTGTTGGGTGTGCACCATAAGACGTGAGATAGTCATATCACCAATGAGCATTGCCGTACAACATTCTTTCTCTACCAAGTCGAACACTCCCATCACAAACTTATTCATCTTAGCCCTTGAGTCTGCCACCATAGTTGGAGCATACTTGGATAGTCAGGTCAACTTAAGAGCATACTCCTTCACACTCATACCTCCTTGACGAAGGTTAATGAATTCTTGCATCTTTCGTTCCCTCAACTCTAGGGGAAATAATATATCAAGAAATGCCAATTTAAACGATTCCCATTCTACCGATCCCGCTCCTACGGGTCTCTCACCCTTCCAATGATCATACCAAACTTGAGCAGCACTTTTCAATTGGTAAGCGGCTAACTCCAATTTCTCTACCAAAGTCACCCCCATAATATCAAGTATTTTGTGAACCTCATCTACAAATTCTTGAGGGTCCTCTTCCACTTTGGAACCATGAAACTTGAGAGGGTTCATTCTTGCAAAATCCCTCACTCTAGAAGCTGCGGAATTCACATAAGGGTTCATAGGAGCAATCACCTCTCTATTGGCTTGAGCCGTGATAACTTGAGCCAACATTTGGATAGTAGACCTAAACTCCACGTGAGTAACATTTTCAACCAATGGATCAACTGGAGCTTGAAGAGCTTGATGAGGAGCTCCTTGATTCACATTATCTTCTTCCATCCTTCTAGCGTTTTCCCTTTGTGTATTCATTTCCTGAAGACACAAGAGAAGGATTAGGAGAGGGACTTTATAGAGTTAAACTCTAAGGCACGACTTAAGAGTAATGAAATAAGTGAAATTTCCTAAACATCTTATAGCCTCTCATTCATAAATGTGGCGCGCTTCACACTTATGAACAAGTCTCTACTAGACGTGACTTATGAGACATCATCTTAGAATCATCCTAAACCTTGTGCTCTGATACCAAGTTTGTCACGACCCAGGGGTACCCCTTAGATGTAACAAGACACATAAAATCCCGATAGGCACCATGTTACTCACTTAGCATATCATAACATAAGTATAGAACAATAAAGAGTAAAAATGCATTTCAAGTCCAAAATAATCATAAAGGAAAGCGGAAGTTTAGACTTGTCTCAACAAAGCCATCTATTAAAATATTGGCATCAAATAGGGTCACAACCCTTACAACACAATCCAAAATGGAAATACAAGAAAATGAAAGTACAAACAACACACCCATCCTCGAATCATGAGGACTCACCACAAGCTAGGAGAATAGTCAAATCCAAGCTTGAACCAAATGAAGATCACCTCAAACACCAGACCCTACACTTGTGGAAAATGTAGGAAAATATGGGTTAGTACAAAAATGCACTAAGTATGATAGTCATGCATGAAAACATTGAAAACATGATAAAAGGTACATTTTAGTCAAATGCATGCAATTTACTAAGTTAGAGCATAATTTTGAATGTAATGGAGAAACATAAGTCATAAGTATATTCATTTATAAATCATCGTATCATAGGAGAGACATACCAAAAGTATCCTCAAAGCTTACTTGTGCAATGCATGAGTAAGATCCCATAATCCCACCCATGCTAAGTAAAGCTCCTTGAGTAGTCATAGTTCATAAATCATATTCTTGTTCATACTATCATAGTGGGGATAAGCCTTAACCGACATAGACCATGTGAGCTTAACATGGAATCCGATGTCTACCCCACACCGAAAAGGGGTTGTCCTACTTGCCTATGGTAGAACCATACTCTTAGCTTAGGTGAATCCACTAGCTAAAGACTTATAAGGGAACATAGTTTATGGGATAAGGGGATTGCTACTAGAAAACCTGGCATCTACGTTACGTCAGCTCTTCTACTTGAAGTATCCTTCAATTATGGAAGAAATCTTCTTTTTTATACTCATGTTTTCCCTTCCCATCGCGCTCCGCCGATTGTTGTGCTCGTGTCAACCAAGCCCTCAAGTGCCGTAAATTTGCCCTGGGGACATTTGGTTTGTTGGCATTATAGGCAGCTTTGCTGGCGAAGCGGTCAATAATCATTTTGACCATCTCACTTGGTGATGGAAGTTCACCCAAGTTGTGGTGCCACAACCTTCAAACTAGGTGTGCCTTCTCCGATTCAATCAGGGGGCTAATCTGCACATAGTTTATGGGATAAGGGGATTGCTACTAGAAAACCTGGCATCTACTAACGTGAGGGCTTCCATACCAAGAGATTGCTCCTAGAAACCCGACCTCTACTATCGTGAGGGCTTCCATCTCATATCAATATCCATTCGGTCCTAAGCGTTAATTCCCACGGAGTTCAAATTAAGTCTTGACTTAAGTTCATACTTGTAGAAGAATGTCTTGACACTCAATCCAACATAATTCATAAGATAGCTCTTAGATTAAATAGGTGAGAATAACCTTTCAACCTTAGAATCATCATATTGTGAGAAAACCTTTCAGATCATATCATATTAGTACATAGGTGTGCAAATGAGTATAGCCTTTCAATAACACACAAAAGATCATAATCATAATCACTTTACTCTCAAAGTGTTCTTAAAGCATATACATAAATCTCATAAACATTCATAATTCTCATACTTTTCCCTTCAAGGACCATAGATCATATTCCTTAAACACGTCTAGAATCACTACATTAGACATGTATATAATCATAATTAAAGTAACCCAATTACTACATACATAATTTCATAACGTACTTCTATCATCAACAAACCCACATCACAAGATCATAATTGAGAAATATGGGGGTTTCATGGGTTCTTGGGGAATTCAACATAAAATACATAGGAAATCATCAATTAATACCTAATACATCATAATTCGATCATTAGAAACGTTTTTGAAAGGAGCCCATGAGATTGAAGTCAAACCCTAACTTTTGGGGGAAATCACTAGTTTTGAAATTGAGTTTGGAGGGACTCCATGGATAAATTTTATCCATGGATGAAGAGCTACCATACCTTAGCTATGAATCTCCAAAGAATTTGAGTAGAAAACCTTGCTTCTTTAACCCTAGCTCCAATTTTTTTCTTTTTCTTCTTCTTCCTTGAGTTTTCTAGAGAGAATTTTGAGAAGAGATGAACTTTGGGAAATATTTGGGTGTTTGGAAAATATGACTTAGTTTTGTTGAATTTGACTTAAAATTGACTTATATAAGTGTATAAAACTAATGCAAAAAGACCTCACTTAATACCCAACTAAAGAGGAATTACCTAAAATAACCCTCACTGTGGGTGGGCTGCCCAGGGGTCACACCCCTCTTTACGAGCCGTCAAGGGCACCACTGCTCATGAAGATTCCCATGGTCCCTTGACCAGTAGCTATGCTACACAACCCTAAAACCCCCTGACTTTATGGCAAGTCCACGACCACTCCCACGAGCCGTGAAGTGGCTCGTGTGGAGGAGGCCATTTTTGTCAGCCTTGAGGGGCTCACTGCCTCACCACCATGGGTGGCACCACGGGGCGTGGTGGTCACCACGAGCCATGAAGGCTGGCGTAGAGGTGGGCAGTGCCCTGGAAATTTAGGGCTGCCTTGGCCCTTGCCCATTTCCCTAGGCTCTAACCCTTCTTCCTTGACATTAACCTTTACGTTTAGCTCTAACTTAACCTAAAAACTTTATGGGGTGTTACATTTAGAGTCCTAGGTATCGGTGTGAAGCGCGCCATACTACAATTAGGAGGCTGTGACATTTAACAACTATCTCACTTCTTTCATACTCTTTTCATGCGATAGAGTTTAACTCTATAAAGTTTCTTTCTAATTCGTGCTTGCGCATATCTTTCAGATCATGCCTCCATGAAGATCTGTTCGAGGTCGTCCTACTAGAAGGAATGTTGATCTTCAAGATCAAGGGGTGCCCAATGTACCAGAAGTGCAACCCCAAGAAGAGGTCACTAATGCTGAGTTCTGAGAAACTATCCAGATGTTAAGCCAAGTTGTGACCAACCAAGCTGGGCTACAGAGAAAGATTCGACAGGATGTGGCTTATACGTCAAGAATGCATGAGTTCTTAAGGATAAATCCTCCAAACTTCACCGGTTCAAGTGTTACTGAAGATCTGGAGAACTTTATAGAAGAGTTCCAAAAAGTGTTTGAAGTGATGCATATAATAGATATTGAGCGAGTGGAACTAGCTGCATACCAACTGAAGGGTGTTTCTAGAGTGTGGTTTGACCAATGGAAGAAGGGTAGAACTGAGGATGCACCAATTGTGAGATAGGTTGTCTTTGAAGAGGCCTTCTTTAGGCGCTTCTTTCTCTTTGAGATAAGGGAGGCAAAGGTAAGAGAATTCCTCACTCTTAAGAAGGAATTTATGAGTGTACATGAGTATAACCTTAAGTTCAACCAACTATCCTATTATGCTCCAGAGATGGTTGCTGACATGAGGAGTAGGATGAGTCTGTTGATTGCTGGGTTGTCTCGTCTGTCAAGTAACGCGGGAAAGACAGCTATGCTGATAGGAGATATGGACATAGCAAGGCTGATGATCCATGTGCAACAGGTTGAGGAAGATAAGCTGGGAGATAGAGAAGAGTTCTAAAACAGGAAAGCTAAGACTGTAGGAAATGAGTTTGGACAGCAGAAGAGTAATGCAAACCGGTCATCATTCCAACAAAAGCAAAAGGGACATGCTCCATCATCTTCTAGTGCACCTGCACCAAGGAACAAATGTGAGTTCAAGAATTAGAATTCACAGAATTTCAAAGCTAGACTTGCACAGTCTCAAGGTAGTATGGCACAAGGAGGAAATGAGACTCTTGCATGTTCTAAGTGTGGTAGGAACAACTCAGGAGTGTATCGTGTGATATATCGTGAGTTTATGGTATTTTTGATGCATTTCACTTTAAGTTTGTGTGTCTTGGGCTAGATTGTTGTTAGAAATAATGTTTTTTGTGTAACTCTTGCAGGAAATAGACTTGGATGCGGTTGATAAAGATACGAGCTGAAAAATGTAGAAGTGGCCACTGACGGAGCCAACCACAGACTGTAGGTCTAGTGATGGGCCGTAGATGGAAAGTCGTAGGTCTTGGTCAGAAAGCTAATTTTTATTACTCCAACCAAGAAGTGACATGATGGGCCATAGTCCAATCCATGGACCGTAGGTGGAGTCATTGTTTGAAGGCCCTGAAATATTGCATAAGTGTGGAACCACGGAGGGTGACCTATGGACCGTAGGTCGACCCACGATTCGTAGGTCGAGTCGACAACATCAATCGCGTCTGAAGCTGTTATTTCCTTATTTTGTTTCCTAATTAATTTGGGATTTGTTTTCTATAAATATTAGTTGTAATTCTCATTTTTAGGAGTTAGACATTATTTTAAGGTTTAGGTTTTGGTCTTTTGGAATTATTATGCAAACTCTTAGCAATTTAATTTCTGGAAGTTGGTTTATTTAATTTTCACTTTGAATTTCAATTCAATATTTTGGGTTTCATCTATTCTAACTGTAAGTTCATGAATTCTTCTAACATAATTATGAATTGTGAACTTTCAGGCATGAGTAGCTAAATCCACAACTAGAGTTGTGGGAACCATGAACAATTAACAAAGTATGAATAATAATTAAGTAATTCTTGAATAGTGTTTATGCATGTAATGTTAATCCTTTCGTTTAGAAGTCTTTTTAACGGGTGCAAACGTTAGAACTCGCCTTGTTCCTACTTGCCTTACCAATGGGGTAACGAATGAGAAAAGGATTAAAAAACAGAGATTTAGTTAAAGATGATATCTATTAGTCTTAATTCAATTGAAGTGAGGGTGAAACTAAACTAAATTGATATGATGACTAATCTGGGGTAAAGGTAAGGGTTAGTAAAGCATACACCCGTAGAAGGACCAAGTTGTGTGGTGACATTCCCTACTTGAAGGACCAATCACTTAGGGATACCTAACTTACCAACCTTGCAAGACAAACATTAGGATAGCATTACTGCGTTAACAGCTTGTGGGGAACAAATATACCCTAGTTTTCATCTTATATTTATAACTCAAACTGTGAATCTTGTTTACTTGTTGCTTAAGCATTCAAATTTGTTACTTATTTACAAAATCCCCCCTGTTTACTTTTCTCAGAAATAGTTTGACTAAACCGAGATAATAATGAGTCAAGTTTAAGTCTAAACCATATTCCTCATGGGATCGACCCCAACCCACAAGTTGGGTTCTTTATTTGGCAACAACCGCTTATACTTCTTTAGGAAGGTGTAATTTGTACGTATCATCGTGATGGCTCCATTGGTTGTTTCAAGTTTAGTCAAAATGGTCACTTCATGAAAGAGTGCCCTAAGAATAAACAAGGTGGTGGTAATGGGGGAAATAGAGCCCAATCTTCTTCAGTGGCTCCACCGGACATAGATGCACCTAAAGGAACTACTTCAGGGACAAGCGGAGGAGCAAACTGCTTGTATGCAATCACTAGTCGCCAAGAGAAAGAGAATTTTCTAGATGTTGTCACTGTATGATCGAAGTATTTAATTTGGATATATAGGCTTTGCTAGATACAGGAGCGAGTCTATCTTTTGTGACTCCGTGTATTGCGATGAATTTTGATATTCTTCCTAAGCAACTTTTTGAGCCCTTCAGTGTTTCTACACCTATTAGTGAGTCTATTCTAGCTGAGAGATTTTATCGTGATTGTACCATTTCCGTCAATAACAAGGACACCATGGCTGACTTAGTCGAGTTATACATGGTAGATTTTGATGTTATTCTAGGTATGGACTGGCTTCATGCTTGTTATGCCTCAGTTGATTGTAGAACTCGAGTAGTTAAGTTCCAGTTTCCTAATGAGCCTGTTATTGAGTGGAGGAGTAGTTGAGTAGTGCCTTAGGGTCATTTTATTTCATACCTTAAGGCCAGAAAGTTAGTTTCCCCGAGGTGCATCTATCACTTAGTCCGAGTTAATGACTCTAGTGTTGAGACACCACCTATTTAGTCAGTTCCAGTTGTGAGTGCGTTTCCAGAAGTCTTTCCAGATGATCTTCCCGAAGTCCCTCTTGAGAGAGAAATAGACTTCGACATAGATACTCTTCCTGATACTCGTCCTATCTCTATTTCGCCATATAGAATGGCTCTAACTGAGTTGAAAGAGTTATAAGAGTAGTTGAAAGACCTTCTTGAGAAAGGCTTCATTCAACCAAGTGTCTAACCTTGGGGTGCTCCGATCTTATTTGTGAGGAAGAAATATGGTTCTCTTAGAATGTGTATAGATTACCATCAATTGAATAAGGTCAATATCAAGAATAAGTATCCACTTCCAAGGATTGATGATCCTTTTGATCAACTTCAAGGTGCCACTTGTTTTTCTAAGATAGACCTCAGATCTGGCTATCATCAGTTGAGAGTAAGGGAAAGTTACATCCCTAAGACAACATTCAGGACCCGTTATGGTCATTATGAATTTCTAGTCATGTTTTTCGATTTGACTAATGCTCATGCAACATTCATGGACCTTATGAAGAAAGTGTTTAAGCCTTATCAAGATATGTTTATTATTATGTTTATTGATGACACTCTGATATATTCGAGGAATGAGGAGGATCATGCTTGTCATCTCAGAGTAGTTCTTCAAACTCTCAAGGATAAAGAGTTGTACGCTAAATTTTCCAAGTGCGAATTTTGTCTTAAGTCTGTGGCATTCTTAGGCCACATTGTTTTTGGTGATGAGATTTGAGTTGATACTCTGAAGATTTAGGCAGTGCAGAACTGGCCTAGATCCACGTCTCCAACTGATATTAGGAGTTTCTTGGGATTGGCTGGTTATTATAGGCGGTTTGTCAAGGGGTTTTCAACTATTTCATCCCCGTTGACTAAGTTGACTCATAAGACAACGAAGTTTCAATGGTTTAAAACTTGTGAGAAAAGCTTTCAAGAATTGAAAACTAGGTTGACTACTGCCCTAGTGTTGACCTTACCAGAAGGTACACAAGGTTTTGTTGTGTATTGTGATGTGTCCAGAGTTGGAGTGGGTTGTGTATTGATGCAAAATGGCAAGGTTATATCTTATGCCTCCAAAGAGCTTAAGGTTCACAAAAGGAATTACCCAACCCACGATCTAGAGTTGGCTATTGTATTATTCGCTTTGAAAATATGGTGTCACTATCTTTATGGTGTTCATATAGATGTGTTCACCGATCACAAGAGTTTTCAGTATGTATTCCGTCAGAAAGAGCTTAATCTTAGATAGATGAGGTCATTGGAGTTACTCAAGAATTATGGCATGAGTATTCTCTATCACCTAGGTAAGGTTGATGTCATTATTGATGCTTTGAGCAGGTTGTCTATGGGTAGTACGACCCATGTTAAGGAAGACAAGAAAGAGTTAGCTAAAGATGTGCACAGACTTGCACGATTGGGAGTTCGGTTAATGGATTCCAATGAAGGAGGAGTGGTGGTGATGAATGGGGCTGAATCATCCCTAGTATCTGAAGTGAAAGAGAAACAAGACCAAGATCCTATTTTGCTTGAATTGAAGGCAAATGTTCATAAGCAAAAAGTGATGACTTTTGAACAAGGGGGAGATTATGTATTGAGGTATCAAGGTAGATTGTGTGTGCCAAGGGTAGATGAACTTCAAGAGAGGATCATGGAGGAAACTCATAGCTCTAGATATTCTATCTATCTGGGTTCCACAAAGATGTATCATGACTTGAGAGAAGTCTATTGGTAGAGTAGCATGAAAAAGGGTATTGCAAAGTTCGTTGCTAAGTGCCCGAATTGCCAACAAGTCAAGGTAGAGCACCAGAGGCTTGGTGGTATGGCTCAGAACATAGAACTTTCGGAATGGAAGTGGGAGATGATCAATATGGATTTCATTACCGGTTTACCGCGGTCTCGCAATCATCATGATTCAATTTGGGTGATTATAGATCAAATGACTAAATCAACCCATTTCCTACCGGTAAAGACTACTTTTTCAACAAAATATTATGCTAAGTTATATATTCAAGAGGTATTCAGACTTCATGGAGTTTCGGTGATCATCATTTCAGATAGAGGTGTGCAATTCACCGCATAATTTTGGAAGTCATTCCAAAAGGGTTTGGGTTCAAAGGTGAACCTTAGTACTACTTTTCATCCATAGACAGATGGTCAAGCAAAGAGCACCATTTAGACCTTAGAGGATATGTTGAGGGCGTGTCTGATCGATTTTAAAGGTAATTAGGATGATCACTTCCCTCTCATCGAGTTTGCTTACAACAACAGTTACTACTCCAGCATTCAAATGGCTCCCTACGAGGTTCTTTATGGGAGAAGATGTAGATCTCCTATTGGATGATTTGAGGTTGGTGAGGCTGGGTTGATTAGACCAGACATGGTTCATTAAGCTATGGAGAAAGTGAAGATTTTTCAAGAGAGGTTGAAACCAACGCAGAGTCGTCAGAAATCCTATACTGATTTTAGGAGCATAGACTTAGAGTTTAAGGTGGATGATTGGGTTTATTTGAACATTTCACCCATGAAGGGTGTTATGAGGTTTGACAAGAAGAGGAAGCTTAGTCCCCATTATATTGGTCCTTACAGAATATCCAAGATGATCGGCAATGTAGCTTATGAGTTGGATCTACCGCAAGAATTAGCAGCAGTCTATTCGGTGTTCCACATTTCAATGTTGAAGAAGTGTATGGGAGATCCTTCATTATTATACTGACTGAAGATATTGGTATTTAGGACAACCTATCTTATGAGGAGATTCCCGTTCAGATTCAAGTTGAGAACTAAGGAGGTAGCATCAATCAAGGTCCTATAGAGGAACCACTTTGTTGAGGAAGCTACTTGGGAGACCGAGGAGGATATGAAGAAGAGATACCCATATCTCTTTGAGTCCGGAGAAGCTTCTAATCAAGGTACTAATTCTTTACTTAGTACTCTTTAAGTTGAATGTGATGTGTTATATATTGCATGTTGGGTGTTTGTACACCTTAGTTCTACTCTAGAGTGATCTCATTCGAGGATGAATGTTCCCAAGGTGGAGATATTGTAACATCCCACCTTAGAAAAGAGCTAAAAATAGAAAGAACTAATTTGGAAAGAGCCAAATCTGAAATTTTGGCAAGTTATGCTAAGTTATGAGTTTGGGTCAACTTCAAACGACCATAACTTTCAGTACATGATGAGTTAGGTGGCCCATAAGACATCAAATGCATGGTCTTGGAATCCTCTTTCTGATGCCACTGAGTCTGCTAAATTTCGAGCTCGTATGAGGGAGATATTCCCATTTGAAATTAGACTATCCAGTTAAGGAAAGTAACCCAAAAATATGAGGGGTAATTTGGTCTTTTTCTTACCCAATTAGATTAAAACGAATTATAGTAATATTTAGGGATCTAAACTGATTTGATTCAGTTTTACAAATTCTAATTTACTCTAGGGCTTTGAGAGGAGTTCAAGAAGAGGAGAAGAGGAGAAAAGTCAAGGCGTCCTTCAGGTTTTTTTGCAAATCGAAGGTTGTTTCGCCAAGGGTTTAATCCTTAAGAGGTATGTGAGTTCTCATAATGTTGGGTTCATTCACCCACACGCCAATCATGTTATTTTCAGTGCAAATTTCATTCTTGAAGTTGAAGGATTTGAAGTCTTGATGAGTTTTCTTGAAGTTTCTTTTGAAATCTTGATTTGTTGAGGTTTTGATGAGTTCTTGAGATAAATTTGAGAATTTTGAGGGTATTTTTAAGTGGATTATTGTTACTAATGTTGGGTATTCGAATCTAAGTGAATTGAGAAGAAACCATTTGATTCTAGGCGAATTTGTGTTAGAAAACGAGGAAGAAAATTCGTCGGGAAGTTCTGGGCAGGGGCTGGCGCGCCACGCCAGCAGTTCGTCAAAAAAATTTCTCTGTAGTTCAGGTTCTGGGGCACCGTGCCACTCAGTGCACGCCACTCAGTGCTTCAGGGTCACCAGGTCCCCTACTCTTTCATCTTTCTTTTTGTATGAGTTCTCTCGAATTGTACCTATGTTTTCTAATTGATTTCTACACTCTATAATACATCTAAAAAATCAAGAGATCATTCATAACATGAATCATAACCTTGAATTAATAATTCAAATTCACGGTAGAGCTAAGAGTCAAGTCTTGAGAATTCCTTCGATTATTTTGAGAAGTCTTTTGCAAACCTTTTTAAACTTGTTTTAAGACTTGAGCATTTGAGTTTGAGGAAGAGTAGAGCTAAGTTCATTTTCCTTAAAATGATATATAAGAACTAACTATTCACAAGAGTAAATGTTTTCACATTTAAGATGAGAAGAATCTGAGATTTCCAAAAGAGTTCATAAGCAGTTTTGAGTACTATCTCTTTTAGAAAACTATTTTGAGTTATAATCTCAAACCAGAGAAAGAGTTATGTTTTTAAACATATGAGCTAGTTAAATTTTGGGAGTAGTATTGAGCACCGATATGGGGATGATTTTAGATAACTCAAAGTCTTCATAAACCATATAACCAAAGTGGTAGAAAGGGTCATACTTTTTAGATTATTTCTTATTGCTTTTTAGCATAGACTAGTGAATCCACTTAGTTAGTAGGTCCTATACCCCGGCAAAGAATAGGACAGTTCTGGTAGCGTGAGCTAGACGATGTATCATCACATTGCTCATAGTAATGGTTGTCGGTTAGAGAATCTCCCACATAGTTATTTTTTATTCTTATATACAACAGAGTTATTTTGTATTCTTGCATACAAACTAAGTTACATTGTACTTTCCATTGAGTTATTATCTAATGTTTTAAAAGCTTTTCTTTATAATGCATCTTTACTACTGCTTTATATTGAATTGATTTGAGGTTGAGTTGAGTTGAGACGAGGTAAGTTGTTTCTTTCAGTTCCAGTTCAAGCTTAGGTCATATTTAGATTTCCCCTCACATGCTCGTACATTCCATGTACTGACGCCATTTGGCCTGCATCTTTTATGATGCAAATATAGGTAACCATGATCAACATCCAACACTTCATTGATCCAGTTGAGTTCCAAAATTGTTTGGTGAGCCTCCTTGCTTCCGGAGGATCCCTTTATTATGTTACGTTATATTCAATTTGTTAGGATGATCGGGGGTCTTGTCCCGGAATCCCTCATAGTATTAGAGGCTTCATAGATAGATAGATATAGTTTATGAGTCTTTTTTCATTCTTTAGTTGTTCATGTTGAGAGTTGAGTTGCCCCTTTGGGATAGTTAATTGTTTTATTTCTAAAATATTTTGAGTTTATCTTTTAAGACAATTGAATAAAGTTTATCTTTTTAAAGTCATCTTATGTTGAGTAAGTCTTCCACTGAGAGTTAAGCCAAGCTAAGGGTTCGGTTGGGGACACCAATGGTTCTCGAGTGTTGGCCACGTCAAGGGTGTTGGCTCGCGACATGACAATTTTTCTTCATAGTACGTTTTTCTCCAAGAATTCCATTCTTTCCAACTCAAATTCCTCCGTACATTTATGAATTACTAATGAAAATCACAATTCTTGGCCATAGAGATTTCAAGAAACAAACTCAAGAATCTCAAGAAAGGTTTTTTTTATTTTTCTCCTTCAAGCTAGTGTTTCAAGGCTTCTAATCAAGTTCTTCTTCAAGATTCTACAAGATTCTTCAAGAACCTTGTTCTTTCAGGTATGTAAGTCTATTATAGTGTTAGACTAGTTCATCCTCATGCTCTACATCTACTTTCAAATCAGTAAAAGAGTAATCTAAGATTTTATCCCTAGATTTGAGTATTCTTGAAATAAGTTGATTTTGAGTTCTAGAGTTTCTGAATATTTTTGAAATTCTATTCCTAAATATTGAATTGCTATATGTTATGCATTAAGATTCTTGAGTTGATTCATTCATGTCTATATTTCAGCATGAACACTATAAATTGAGTATTCTTGAGATAAGTAGTGTCCTTGAGTTCTTGCGTTCTTGAGTTCTAAGTACTGAGTTTCCATATTTCTATTAAGACCCATGGGTTCAGTCATTCATGTCCATAATTCTACATGAACCTTATGAATTGAGTTATAAATTTTAAAAAGCTTTTTAAAGCTAACACTTCATGTCTTAAACTGAGTTTTGAGAAAGTAAAGATGATTTTTGAGATAGAGTTATGTTTTTTAAACATATGAGAATGATTATATAATATTGGGAGTAGTATTGAGCATCGATATGGGGGAGAGTTCAAACAAATCACATCCCCCATAAACCATGTATGCCAACATTGGTAAAGGGTCATACTTTTTAAATGATTCCTTATTGCTTTTATGCATAGCTTAGTGGATCTAGTTAGTTGAGATGTGCTATACCCCGACAAGGTATATGACAGTTCTGACAGTGTGGGCGAGATATTGTATCACCACATAGGTCATAACGATGGTTGTCAATTAGAGAATCTCCCAATAGACTTAAAGTATATGTTTATATATCACTTATTATGTTGAGTTCAGAGATGATAAAGTATTTGGTAAAGCGAGCTTTAAATGATTTAACTCATTTATTTCTTTACATTCAACTTGAGTACATTGTTATCTATTACAGTCCTTTCTTTCTGTTATTGTTTTATTCAGCTATATTACATACTCGTATATTTAATGTATTGTTGTCATTCGACCTGCATATTTTAATGATGCAGATACATGTTCTTAGGATCCTCAACAAGAGTTTGTTGAGATCAGTTCATCCGCTCGTCAGCATTCAAGTGAGGTCTCCTTGCTTCCGGAGAACTCCAGTTTTATGAGTTGTTAGTATTACTAGAATTTTGAGTTGTTGTGGTTTTGTCCCGACACTCTTCTATATATAGTAGAGGCTTCATAGAGAGATTGTTCTGGAGAGTCTTTCAGTTTCAGATGTTTTATTTAAAACTTATGTTTCATACTCAGTATATTCAGTTTAATTTTGGATTCAGTAAACTATTTTTAAACGTTTCTTTCAATTTGATGCTTATGTATGCTCAAGTTAGTCTTCCGCATGTAGTCAACCAGGATGAGGGTTCGCTTGGGGACCAACAATGGTTCTCTAGTGCTGGCCACATCTAGGGTGTAGGCTCGGGTCATGACAACACCACCAAAGTCTCTATTTTTATCCTCTCAGATATAATGCCCATAACTAATGCACCTTGATCTCAGCCTCCTACCTCATTCCACTGTCAACACTAGCTATATGTGTTGGACCCCTTTAACTCTCTAAGGCTTCCCAAGCCTTCTTGTGATACCACGTTCGCCTAACCCTTCTATCACATTTTTTCCTGATAGCTCTCAACTACACCTCATCCAATACTAGGTGTAGGCGATCACAATCTAGTATAAATCTAACAAACAGTTGGGGTAGATCCCACGGGAACTGAAACAAATTAGAATTCAATTACAAAGTGAAAAGCATGTTCTAATAGATTGTAGGAATTTAAATTATCGAAACAATTTAATTATATCACATGTCACAACCCAGGGGTACCCCCTTGATGTAACACGGTGTACTCAACCCTAAAGGGGTTTCATACAAGCCCTTAGTATATCATGACATAAGATAAATAGAAATGATGTGGAATTAAAACTTTTACAATTGAAGTCTTTCATAAAAAAACAAATGGAAGTCTAGACATTATATCAATAAGCCATCTAATACAATCAAGTATCAAATAGGGTCACAGCCTTAACAACACAGTCTCAAACTAAAATGTACGAAAGAAACTAGAAATGAACAACTTTCGTCCTTGAACCATGAGGAATCACCAAAAGCGTGGAGAGAAATCGATCCAAGCTTTGAAAAAGAGGAAATGCACACCTCAACAACTAGGACCAACACTTATAGAAAAATGTAGAAAATATGGGTTAGTACAAAAATGCACTAAGTATGATATTTATGCTTAAAATCCTTGTAACGACTCGGAAAATTAGTAGACTAAACTAGAGCCAAGAGTTAGGGTTCTAGAGTGTGATGTATAAGGAATAGAGTCGTAGATGAGACTTTACGTGCTTAGAATGAGGGGTTAAATGGTTGAACGTCAAGGCATGTGTTAGACCCCGTATTTTAGAAGACTACCTAGGGTTTGGTTAAGGGTTGCAAGGGCAAGTGCCAAGCCAAGGGGGCAAGGCCTAAGCCAAAGGCCAAGGCTGCCCAACCTTGGCCAAGCACTGCCCAAAGTTCACGAGCCAATTCACGGCCAATGGTCTTGACCATGGTCCATAGAATTGGTCGTGAAGATGACTTAGCTTAGAGGGTAGGCAAAGCTACTGCCCCAAGTCCACTAGCCAATTCACTGGCAGTGGTCTTGACCACGGTCCGTAGAAGTGGTCGTGAAGATGCCTTAGCATGTAGGGTCTTGGCACGTTGAGGAGGGCCATTGGTCAAGGGAACACGGGCACCACCATGGGTCGTCCAAGTGGCCGTGGTCACTGGACGGGGCAGCCTAGTTGAGGGCCTTTTTGGTAATTTCCTAATTAATTAGTTAATTAATGGGGGAATTTTTAAATGTTTTATATCACTTATATAAATATTTTTAAGTCTTTAAACACCTATTTACTCTACTATTTCCAAATACCCAAATAAAATCCCAACTTCCCTCCTCTCAAAAATTCTCTCTCTAAGAAGAAGACCTCCATTGAAGAACAAGGTCAAGGTCAAGCTAGGGGTTCAAGAACAAGTATTTCTTCTACAATTTCTTGAGGAAATCAACCTAAGGTATGGAAGTTTTCATTCTTGGGTAGCTATCACCCAAGAAGCCCCTTCAAACTATGTTTTTAAATCCCCCAAATCTAGGGTTTTTAAATCAAGTCATGGGTCTTCTTCCAAAACGAATTCAATTATTTAATTATGATTTATTATGATTTATTATGATGATTTATGTTTGTATTAATGGAGTATTGTTGGATTTTGATGAAAATATCCCTTGGACCCATGATTTCCCATTCTTCCTAAATTATGAACTAAGGCATGGCTTGATTGATCATGTAAGCTTGACAATTGATTATGTTTATGTTTATTAAATTTTTAAATCATGAAATTACCCTATCTAAATTGGTAATTCTAGATGTTAGGGTAGATCTTGATTCTTAGCCTTGAAGGGTAAATTGAGGGTTAGATGTGAACCTCTAAGATTGATGAACTTCTTGATGAATTGCCTTAGATTAGATCACCTAGACATGAATTGCTTATGAATGAATCTTGTAGACATGAACTAGCTTGATTAAGATCTTATATAGTGAATCATGGTTGAAGTAGCAATGAGATTTAGTTTACTTGATGCTATATGTCTATAATTGAGTAAGAAGGAAGAATGTGGCTAGTTTACCTTCAGAATTAGGTATACATGATGATCATGTGAGACATTTATTGAGAGTAACGCTTGTAACATGAAGATGACTCCTAGGGATTTAAGGGTAAAAGCTAATATGAATAAGCTAAGGATGTTAATACTTTAAGAAAGAAACTATTATGTATGTTGAAGTTGTATATGGCATTATTGTGCAAAGACTTCACCAACATGACCTATAATATTATCACATGAGTTTATGCTTGAAATGAATGGATTACTTGAGTCATGGTTGCATTATGTTATATATGTTGCATGCTAGATGTGTTGACTCAATGTGACCCTTGAATGCAATATATGTGAATTATGTGTGATTCTGGTATTATGTACATGCTTATGAACACTTTGAGAAGGAAAAGTCTATGATGATAATGTATCTATGGTGTTAATTGAAAGGTTAGTTCTCATATGCACCTTTACATACTATGATGCATGAAATCTACATGATCATGTTGATCCACTTGAAAGGTGAAGGTGTTTAATTATTGTGTATATTGTGGTATTGAAGCAAGATCCTTCTTCCCTATACCCTTGCACATGATTATGTACGATATGATATGACTATGTACAATATGATTTGACTATGTATGATATGTTATGACTATGGTAGCATTGTTGTGTTGAATCAATGGCTATTCTCATGAAACACTATAAGTATGATGTGAAAGGTTTACTCACATGTTGATGATTTTAAGGTTGAAAGGACATTCTCACCTTAATGAATCTTGAGATATTATGATGTATGTTGGTTTGAGTGCCTAGTGCATTCTTTTATAAACCTAAACTTAAGTAAAGACTTAATGTGACTTTTAAAGGGAATTATGCTTAGCACCGAACGAATATGAAAATGAGATGGGAGCTTTTACGTTAGAAAGTATGGATTCCCAATGTATGTGACCTCATGAGATGGAAACCTTTTACGTTAGAAAGTTCGGGTTTCTAGTAGCAATCTCCTTATCCTATAACAACGTGCCCCCGTAGGTCTTAGCTAGTGGATCCACCTAAAAGCAATTATGTACGTTCTACCTTAGGCAAGTAGGACATCTCTTTTCGGTGTGGGAGTAAAACACCGGATTCCATGTAGCTCACATGGTCTATGTCGCTTAAGGCTATTATCCCTATATGATACGAATACGAGCTATGGTAAGAAAATGGACTTTAATTATGACTTCTTAAGAGGTACTACTTAGTATGAGTGGGGGTATGAGACTTCACCCATACATTGCACAAGTTGACTTTAAGAGGGGTTATGTTTAGGTTCTCTTATGTTATTAAGACTTATGAATTATGTATGTATGATATGTATGAATGTTAAGGTTGACTTTACTTTTTACAAGTTATGAATATGAATAACTCCTTACTTATGTATGTTGGCTATGGATGAACCAAACGTAAGATATGTATGTTGTTGGTGATCTAAATGTGATACTTAGCATTTGGTAGGGCTATGGGAGTTTACCTTTGCATTGCACTAGTATGCCTTTGGGTTGCTTATATGTTGGTATGAACTTATGTTATGGATGATCATGGTGGCCGAAAAGTGAGACTTAGTGTAGGTAGGATTATGGGATCCTATCTATGCATTGCACAAGTGTAGCTTAGGATTTCTCATGTGATAGTTCTATTATGTTGATATGATCTTGGTATGTACTTATGTATGTGAACTATGTCTTGTAAAGATTGGAGTATGCATTATGTTGTGTTGGAGACTATGCTTGTAATTTTGATGATATCCTTTATGTTATGATTAATTGTGTATGGTTTGTCTTGTGAGCTACATTCTCCAACTATTTCAAAGATGATGTTCAAAAGTGGCATGAAGCATGGTTTCAAACAAAATGTCCCTTTTATGCATGCTTTAAGTATTTTCTTTCATGGCTTCCATACTTAGTACATTTTGTGCTAACCCATATTTCTACATTTCTATAAGTGTAGGCTTTGGAGTTATTGGATGCTATCCTCGTGGCTAGGACTCTAGTAGATCAAGAAGAAGGAGATTGGTGAGTCCTCATAGTATTCGAGGGCTTGACCACATGTCCTTTATGGCTTTCTTTTATGTTTTAGATTTATGTAAGGGTCGTGTCCCTAAGATTGTATTAAATAGTTTTATTCTAATGTTATAGATGGTTTGAGACATAGTGTCATAGACACTTTCATTTTTATAAAAGACTTCGATTGTAAAGAAAAGTTTTAAATTTTCTGCATTTTTCCTATGTTCTTATGTCATGATATGTTAAGGGCTTGTATGAGACTTTTTGGAGTCTTGTACACCGTGTCACGTCTAGGAGGTAGTCTCGGGTGGTGAAAATCCATGAAAATATGCAAAAGGGTACATTTTAGTTGAAATCATGCACTTTATCAAGTTTAAGAGTCATCATGCACATTAGTGTAACAACATAAGTCAAACCATCTCATAAGTAACCCTAAGATATACTTGTGCAATGCATAGATAAGATCCCATAATCTTATCTAATACTAAGTACCACTTTTAGGCCACCATAATCATACATATCATGTTTTGACCTCATCATAGACAATACTCATAGACAAGGGAATATTCATGTTCATTAACTCATATCAAGGAAAGCCACTCGTAGCAACAATCCACATTAAGCATGCATAATTCATATATCTTCATAGCATAAGAGAACCACATCATAACCCCTCTAAAAGCCTACTTGTGCAATGCATGAATGAAGTCTCATACCCCCACTCACACTAAGTAGAGCTTCTTGAGAAGCCATAAGTCATAGTTCATGTTCATGTTCATGGAAAAATTCATATTCTTGTCATTTAGGGAAATAGCCTTAACCGACATAGACTATATGAGCTACATGGAATCTGGTGTCATGCCCCCACACCAAAAAGAGGTGTCTTACTTGCCTAAGGTAGAACTCATGTTTATTAGCCTAGGTGGATCCACTAGGTAAAGACCTATGTGGGCACATAGTTACAAGATATGGAGATTGCTTCTAGAAACCCTGACTGACTGACGTAAAATGTTTCCATCTCATGAGATAACTATTTGGGAACCCGAACTAACTGGCATAAAAGGAACCCATTTGGAAAGTCGGACTAACTGACATAAAAGCTCTCATATCATTTTCATATCCACTTGGTGCTAAGCATAATTCCCTTTAAGTTCATATTAAGTCTTGACTTAGGTTCATGTTTATGGAATAATGCACTAACAGTAAATCCAGCATGATATCATGATATAGCTCATAGATTCAAGAGGTGAGAATAGCCTTTCAACCTTAGAATTATCATTATGTGAGTAAACATTTCACTTCATGTTCATAGTTTGTTCATGAGAATAACCTTTCAATCAACACAACAAGATTATCATAGTCATAGACATTTCATGCATAGTCATGTGGAAGGGTATAGGGGAGAATGACCTTTCAACAATACCACAATTACACCATAATCATAGGATCTTCACTCTCAAAGTGAATCCTAAAGTACATGCACAATTCTCATATTTTTCCCTTCAAGGACCATGAATCATATTCAATCCAAACCTCTAGAATTTATACTTTAGATATAGATAATAACATGATTCAATTAACTCAATCATTCTAAGCATAATCTCTTCACATGCTTCTATAATCAATCAACCCACAACACAAGATCACAATTTAGTAATATGGGGGATTCATTGGTTCTTGGGGGGGTTTCATCATAAATCATCAATTCAATCATAATCCATCATAAATCAACCATTAAAAACTTTTTTGAAAGGAACCCATGACCTTGGAGTGAAACCCTAACTTTTGGGGAAATTGTAAGCTTTGAAATCTAATTTTGAAGGGACTCTATGGGTGAAATCTTCCCATAGATAAAGAGCTACCATACCCTGATGATGAATCTCCAAAGAATTTGAGGAAAAATCCTTGATTTATTCAAGCCCTAGCTCCAATTCTACTGTTCTTCTTCCTTGAGTTTTAGAGAGAGAAAAATTGTGAAGAAGATGAACTTTTTGATTTGATTTGGGTGTTTGTGAAAAATGACTTAGTTTGGGTGTATTTTGACTTAAAATGCCTTATATAGTTGTACAAAAATAATACAAAATGACCCCACTTTGATAGGACTTAAAATGGAAATGCCCAAAATAACCCTCACTTAAAGTGAGTCACCCAGGTGCCACGAGGGGCTCCACGAGCTGTGGTCATGACCACAAGCCATGTCCCACTCGTAGACTTGAGGCAGTGGCTTGGGAAACTTGTACCCTTATCCCACAAGCCCAAGGCAATCCCATGAGGGGCCTCACGAGCCATGGTTAAGGCCATGAGTCATGGTCTTTAGGCAGTGGCTAGGCACTTTTGTGCCTTAAGCTCACAAGCCCAAGACATCTTCACGAGGGGCTCCACGAGACGTGGTCCCTCTCGTGGACCTTGAGGCATTGTCTAAGCCATTTTTCCTTCAACCCTCACACATTAAACTCTTCTCCACGAGCCTTCCCATGAGCCTTCCCAAAAGCCGTGGTATTCACCATGAGCCGTGAAGTGGCTCATGAAGGAGAGCTTGATTTGGGTAGTTTTAAGGAGCTCACTGCCTAGGCTACCACAGACCACACCACGATCCGTGGTCCCTACCATGAGTCGTGGGAGTGGTCGTGGTCACTAGGACAGCGTCTAGGGGAGGGGGACTGCCTAGGTCCCCTCCCTTGGCCCTCACCCATTTTCATTGGCTCTTAACCTTTACTCTTGACATTTAACCATCACGTTTAGCTTTAGTTTAGCCTACTAGTTTTGGGAGTGTTACATTATCTCCCCCATGGGAACATTTTTCCTCGAATGACGATCTAGACACCTTACGAAATTAAAGACTCAAGACTAGCCGCCCATCATGCATGCAATATCTAAATAATGCACAATTCAAAGAAGGAAACTTCAACTCCTTCAAAACATAATCCATGCAACACAAAGAAGTAGGAACTACATCTACAACCCATTATGCACAAAACTCATCATTTCACATATCCATAGGAGGAACTACCTTCTCCAACAAAAGCATGCTCAACACAACATTATGGAGCTAATATGACATCTCATACAAAAATAATAAAGCATGTTCATCAATTCATCTCATGAAGTCAAATATGCAACATCATACTCAAATGCACAACAACATGAGGAACACATAAATCAAGAAAACTCATTTTATTACTAAACATGAATTCTCTCACGAACATGCATAATCATAAGGAAATCATGGAAAACACATATATCACACGTGACTCCCAAAATGAGGAACTCAAGAGGAATTACTTACCTCAAGCTTGAATAGGAATAGAAGGAAATATATGAGGGTAGCAGGACTTCATATCGGCCTCGGACTCCCAAGTCGCACCCTCAACTAAATGATTCTTCCATAAAACCTTCACGGAAGCTATTTCCTTGTTTCTCAATCGCTTAACTTGTTGGTCTAGGATTTCTACCGGAACCTCCTCATATGATAGACTCTCATCAACCCCCAACCCTTCTATGGGGATAATGGATACCGGATCTCCAATACACTTCTTAAGAATGGAAACATGAAATACCGGGTGAACCGGAGCCAAATCATTTGGTAAGTCTAACTCATATGCAACTTTCCCAATACGCTTCAAAATTTGATATGGGCCCACATACTGGGGACTAAGTTTTCCCTTCTTGCCAAACCTCATCACACCTTTCATAGGTGATACTTTCAAGTAGACCCAATCGTTAACCTCGAATTCTAGATCCCTTCTCCTAACATTGGCATACGACTTTTGCCGACTTTGGGCCGTCCTCAACCTCTTTATAATTAGTCAAACTTTCTCAAAGGCCTCATAAACTAGTTCGGGGTAAATTAGAGAAATTTTACCTACTTCAAACCAAATAATCAGGGACCTACATCTCCTACCATACAAGGCTTCAAAAGGAGCCAAGGCAATACTTGAGTGGTAACTATTGTTGTAGGAAAACTATATTAATGGTAGATGGTCATCCCAATTACCCTTGAAGTCTAAAACACATGCTCTCAACATATCCTCCAAGGTTTGGATGGTACATTCCGCTTGCCCATCGGCTTGAGGATTAAAAGTTGTGCTAAGCTTAACCATAGTACCAAGCCCTTTTTGGAATGCCTTCCAAAAGTGTGAAGTAAATTGAGTACCCCGATCTGGAATAATAGATAAAGGAACCCCATGCAACTTCACCATCTCCTTGGTAAACAATTTGGGATAGTCTTCCGCCGAAAAATAAACCTTGACGGGAATGAAGTGGGCACATTTTGTCATTCGATCTATGATGACCCAAATAGAATCATGTTGCCTTCAGGTACGAGGCAAACCCACTATAAAGTTCATGTTCACATCCTCCCACTTCCAAGTGGGAATATCTATATTTTGGGACAAGCCTCCCGACCTTTGGTGCTCGGCCTTAACTTGTTGACAATTTGGACACTTGGCTACAAATCCCTCTATATCCTTCTTCATACCATTCCACCAATAGACTTCCCATAGATCACGGTACATCTTGGTGGTTCCCAGATGAACAAAATATCTAGAACCATGAGCCACTTCTATAATTTTCTCTCTCAAGCCATTAACATGCGGAACACATAATCAACCTTGGTACCTAAGCATCCCATCTCCCCCTTAGGAGAAAGCCTCAACGGACTTCCGGAGTACCGACTCTTTCAATTCAACTAATATAGGATCAAGGTATTGATTTGCCTTAACATCCATCACAAAGGAAGATTTTGAACTATTGTGGACCGTGACACCACCCTTGGTGGAATCCACTAGATGAACACCTAGCCGGGCTAACCTATGCACATCACAAACCAATTCCTTCTTTTCATTCTCTATATGAGCCATACTACCCATGGAAAATCTACTAAGTGCATCCGCTACCACATTAGCTTTGCCAGGGTGATAAAAGACACTCATGTCATAATCTTTTAACAATTCTAACCACCTTCGTTGCCGAATATTCAAGTTCTTTTGACTAAACACATATTGGGGACTCTTATGGTCAGCGAACACATCAACATGCACCCCATATAGATAATGCCTCCATATTTTTAAGGCAAACACAATCGCCGCTAATTCAAGATCATGGGTCAGATAATTCTTCTCATGGATTTTAAGTTGCCTTGAAGCATAGGCAATCACTTTACCGTTATTCATGCGCACACATCCCAACCCAACTCTAGAGGCATTACAATATACCACAAAACCATTTGTACCCTCCGGTAAGGTCAACACCGTAGTGGAAGTAAGTCTATCTTTCAATTCTTGAAAACTTTTCTCACAATTTTCTGACCACACCAATTTAGCCTTCTTTGGAGTCAAGGCCGTCAACGGAGAAGCAATAGAAGAAGACCCCTCAACAAATCTTCTATAGTAACCGGCCAAACCCAAAAAACTTTTAATGTCGGAAGGGGTTAGAGGTCTAGGCCAACTCTTGACCACATCCGTCTTCTTAGGATCTACCTCAATACCCTTGCTTGACACAATGTGACCAAGGAATTCTACGAACCTTATCCAAAACTCACATTTGCTAAATTTTGCGAAAAGTTAATGGTCCTTAAGAACTTGCAGTACCATCCTTAAATGGTCTACATGCTCATTCTCACTCCTTGAATAGATCAAAATATCATCAATAAATACTATCACAAACATGTCAAGATATTGTCAAAACACCCTATTCATAAGATCCATGAACTATGCCGGAGCGTTTCTCAAACCAAAGGACATTACTAAGAACTCATAATGGCCATATCTTGTTCTAAAATTTGATATTGGGATTTCAACTTCCCTTACCCTCAATTGGTGATAACCTGAACGAAGATCAATCTTGGAGAAATAACTAGCCCCTTGAAGTTGGTCAAATAAGTCATCAATTCTCGGAAGTGGATACTTGCTCTTAATGGTCACCTTATTCAATTGACAATAATCAATACACATTCTAAGAGACCCATCCTACTTCCTAACAAACAATTGCAGAGCACCCCATAATGAGATACTTGGTTGAATAAAGCCTTTGTCTAGCAAATCGTTTAGTTGTTCTTTCAACTCCTTCAACTCTACTGAAGCCATTCTATAAGGAGGAATGGAGATAGGTTGCGTATCCAGAATAAGGTCAATACCAAAATCTATTTCCCGCTTGGGAGGAATATCGGGTAAATCATCGGGAAAAACTTTTGGAAACTCATTCACTACCGGAACCGACTCTAGAGGAGGGCGGATTCAACATCCTTCACCCTAACAAGATGGTAGATACACCCTTTGGAGATTATCTTTCTTCCTTTAAGACAAGAAACAAATTGACCTCTAGGCATAGAATTTCCCCCCTTCCACTCTAAAATAGGCTCATTCATAAATTAGAATTTAACCATCCGGGTTCTACAATCAATAGAGGCATAACATGTATACAACCAATCCATACCAAGAATCATATCAAAATCTAACATGTCAGGTTCAACCAAGTCAACAAGAGTAACTGTATGAGACAAGGAAATAGGACATCTTCTATAAACCCTCTTAGCCACCACAAAATCACCAACCGGGGTAGAAACCGAAAAAGGTTCTAATAACTCTTCAGGGGGAACATCAAACCTCATAGACACATAAGGCGTCACAAAAGACAAAGTAGCACGGGGATCCGATAAAGCATACACATCAATAAAGAAAACTTTCAACATGCCGATCACCACATCCGAGGAACTCTCTTGGTCACCTCAGGTTTAAAGAACATAGAAGCAATTTTTCTTTGGAGCATCGAACTTTGAAACGCTAGGAGGAACATGCTTGCTCTCTTTTCGTTAAGCCTTAAGCATGGGACAATCCCTCATCATATGACCATTCTTCCCACAATTATAGCAACCATTTGTGCCAATTAGGCACTTACCATCATGTTTCTTACCACACTTAGCACAAGTAGGCCTCACCATATAAGATCCACCACTATTGCCTCCTTGAGGCTTAGGGTTAGACACCCTATCTTTGTTGACCCTTGGAGCACTAGAGGAGCCTCGATTGGAGAACCTTTGCTTGAACTTTGTCACACTTGACCCTCGGACTTACCCTTGGAAATATTTCCATCATCGGTCCTTGCTGTTTTTACTTCCCGATTCACTTGCTTGAGATTTTGTTCCTCAATTTGTTCGGAATGGACCATGAGACATGAAATATTCAGACTTGGGATGAGCATTTCCGAACGAAATTAATTGACTACCAAGTCAGACAACCCCATCAAAATTTATTCATCTTGGCCCTTGAATCTGCCACCACCGTTGGAGCATACTTGGACAATTGAGTGAATTTAAGGGCATACTCTTTCACACTCATACCTCCTTGATAAAGGTTAATGAATTCTTGCATTATTCATTCCCTGAATTCTAGGGGAAAGAATCTATCAAGAAAGATAGACTTAAACAATTCCCAATCTACCGGGCCCTCTCCTACGGGTCTTTAACCCTTTCATTGCTCATACCATACTTGAGCCATATCCTTCAATTAGTAGGAAGCTAATTCCGCCTTTTATCATGGAGACACACCCATAGCATCAAGCACTTTATAAACCTCATCAATAAACCCTTGTGGATCCTCTTCCACTTTGGAGTCATGGAATTTGGGGGGATTCATCCTAGCAAAGTCTCTTATCCTTGAAGCAGCTGTATTCATGTTAGGATTAGCCGGAACCATAATTTCCCTATTAGCTTAGGCCGTCATGGCTTGGGCTTGAGTTATCACGCCTTAAGCTTGGGCCGTCATGGCTTGGGTCAATATTTGGAGAGCCGACCTTACTTCCACATTTGTCATGGCCTCGTATCAATAGGAGCTTGAGGAACTTGAGGATCTTGGGGATCTTGGGGAGGAACTCTCTCATTCACATTCTCCTCTTCCCTTCTTCTTGCATTTACCCTTCTTATATTCATATCCTAAAGACACAAGAGAAGGGCTAGGAGAAGGAATTTATAGAGTTAAAACTCTACAGCACGACTAAAGAGTAATGAAAGAAGTGAGATTTCCTAAACATCTTATAGCCTCTCATTCATAAATATGGCGTGCTTCACACTAATAAACAAGACTACTAGACGTTGCTTATGAAACATCATCTTAGAATCATTCTAAATCGTGTGCTCTGTTTACCAAGTTTTTCACGACCCAGGGGTACCCCCTAGATGTAACACGACATACTCAACCCCAAAGGGGTTTCATATAATCCCATAGCATATCATGACATACGATGAATATAAATGATGCAAAATTAAAACTTTTACAATCGAAGTCTTTCATAAAAAAACAAATGGAAGTCTAGACATTATCTCAATAACCCATCTAATACAATCGAGTATCAAATAGGGCCACATCCCTTTACAACATAGTCTCAAACTAGAATGTACGAAAGAAACTAGAAAAGAACAACTTCCATCCTCGAACCATGAGGACTCACCAAAAGGGTGGAGAGAAATCAATCCAAGCTTTGAACAAGAGGAAATGCACACCTCAAAAACCGGGCCCTACACTTTTAGAAAAATGTAGAAAATATAGGTAAGTAAAAAAATGCACTAAGTATGATAGCCATGCATAAAATCCTTAAAAATATGCAAAAGGGGACCTTTTAGTTGAAATCATGAACTTTATCAAGTTTAAGAGTCATCATACACAATAGTGTAACAACATAAGTCAAACCATCTCATAAGTAACCCTAAGCTATACTTGTGAATGCATAGATAAGATCCCATAATCCTATCTAATACAAAGTACCACTTTTAGGCCACCATAATCATACATATCATGCTTTGACCATATCATAGACAATACTCATAGACAAGGGAATATTCATGTTTATTAACTCATATCAAGGAAAGCCACTCATAGAAACAATCCACATTAAGCATGCATAATTCATATATCATCATAGCATAAGAGAACCAAACCATAACCCCTCTCAAAGCTTACTTGTGCAATGAATGAATGAAGTCTCATACCCCCACTAACACCAAGTAGAGCTTCTTGAGAAGCCATAAGTCATAGTTCATGTTCATGTTCATGTCATAATTCATATTCTTGTCATGTAGGGAAATAGCCTTAACCGACATAGACCATGTGAGCTACATGGAATCTGGTGTCATGCCCCCACACCGAAAAGAGGTGTCCTACTTGCCTAAGGTAGAACTCATGTGTATTAGCCTAGGTGGATCCACTAGCTAAAGACCTATGTGGGCACATAGTTACAGGATAGGGAGATAGTTCTAGAAACCCGGACTGACTGACGTAAAAGGTTTCCATCTCATGAGATAACTGTTTGTGAACCCAGCTTAACTGCCGTAAAAGGAACCCATTTGGAAAGCCGGACTAACTGACGTAAAAGCTTTCATTTCATTTTCATATCCACTCGGTGCTAAGCATAATTCCCTTTAAGTTCATATTAAGTCTTGACTTAGGTTCAGGTTTATGGAAGAATGCACTAACGATCAATCCAACATGATATCATGATATAGCTCATAGATTCAGGAGGTGAGAATAGCCTTTCAACCTTAGAATCATCATTATGTGAGTGAACCTCTCACATCATGTTCATAGTGTGTTCATGAGAATAGCCTTTAAATCAATACAACAAGATTATCATAGTCATACTCATTTTATGCATAGTCATGTGTATTTCACATATTAGGACACTTCATCCAATACTAAGTGCCAACGATCGTGATTAGTAATATAACCCAACTATGTGTGTTGGGGTCGAGTCCCAAGGGAGTGGTTCGTAATTGAGAATCAATAAGCAAGTAAGAATATGCTCAAGTCAATCATAGCTAAAAACATTTACGAATATAAGCATGGTTCAAGTTTGGGGTGACACAAGTGTCAAATAACAGCGGGGTTTGGTTGCAATTAACAACTACAACAGCAAATAACATGAAAATACAATTAAGGAGATGGGTTCTTGGGATGTGACTGGATTATGGGCTAAGGTAGATGTAGGGACCCGTAAACCGAATAGGTGATACTAGAGCCTAACGAGTTTAGTTTTGAGTTTGAGTTGAGGTTTTATGTTGTTGTTTGATGTCCCGATCTATGGTTTAGGGGTTTAGGGGTTAAACGTCAAGGTACGATTCCCCAAGTACCACCCTAGGGGTCCTTGAGGAGGACCCTAAAACCTAACCCTCAAGATCCCAAGATTACCAAAAGTTATAAAATTGAGGGTGACCTACAAATGGGGTTCACGTCCCGTAGGTCCATCCACGCCCAGTGGATGGCCACCGTAGGTCAAGAACCCCAAAATCATACCCCATACCCAGACCACGGACCAACAAGATGGTCCGTTAGTGGACTCACGGTCCATAGGTCTAGGGTGTGAGTGTTGTCTAGACACGGCTAAGGCAAGGGTTTAATGATAAATTCCTATTTCGACTTTTTAAGTGTTTGGACGGTTATTTTAGGTTAATTAAAATATTTTAAGAGTATTAAAACCATTAAACTAATTATTAACTCCTTTATTCCAAATACCCAAATCAAATCAAAAGAGTTTTTCCCTCTCAATATCTCTCTCTCTAGAAGTTCTCAAAGAAGAAGAAGAAGTGGGAGCTAGGGTTTGTGGATTCAAAGTGTTCTTCCTCAAATTTCTTGGGGATTCTGAAGTAAGGTATGTTGATCCTTCATCTAGGGGTAGCTTTCACCCCTAGAGTCCATTCAAAGTTAGTTTTCAAAGTTTTCAAGTTTCTCCAAAACCCTAGGTTTTACTCTAAATCATGGGTTCCTTCTTCAAACGGTTTTAATGGTTTATAAATGACAAATTATGATTGAATTAGAGTTTAATTGATGATTTATGGTGAAAATACTCTAAGAACTCATGAGTTTATTTAATTCCTAAATTGCACCTTTATGAAGTGGGTTTGTTGATGATGAATGTATATGAATTGGATATGGTTGAATTGCTTTAGATTGTGAAGTACATTATTACCCATGCCTAAATTGTAGTAAATTATTGGTGTGTTGGTGATTGTGAATTATGGCCTTGAAGGGCAAGTTATGATCAATTATATGTTAAAGTAGAATTATTCTTGAGCTATTGATCCACTTGAAAGGTGGAGGTGTTTAATTATTGTGCATATTATGGTATTGAATTTATGGATATTTTCCTTGTACTCGTATATATGAAGGATCTATGAAGGATCATGATGTGAAGTATGTGTGTGATTTCAATGCTTGTATTATGATCATGCTTAGAATGCTATAGTGTTATTATTGAAAGGCTATTCCTAATTAACACTCATGAATGAAAATGATAGAATGTGAAGGGTTTTCTTCAAAGTAATGTGGTATCTTGAATTGGTAGGCTTGTGCATCCTTTTCTTGAATGAATGAAAGTATTGTTGATTGTTGAATCTTGAGTTGGTAGGCTTAGACATCCTCTCTTGTGTAATGAATGTGTATTGACTTAATGAATATGAATCGATAGGCCAATGGAATTCCTTTCATAAATGAATAATGAAGTATTCTAGGCTTTGTCTTGAATCGGTAGACCTAGAGTAGGTAGCCCATGCATGATGAGTCTTTGAACTATTATAATGATGTGTCTTGGATTGGTAGACATATGGCACCTTTCCATAAATGATGTTAATGAACCTTGAGATCGATAGGCTTATGGCACCCTTCCATTAATGTTGATGATGAACCTTGAATCAGTAGGCTTATGGCACCCTTTCATGAGGAGTCTATGAATGAATGTATTTGATAAACCTTGAATCGGTAGACCCGAAGTTGGTAACCCTTTCATGTGTAAAATGATAACCGTTAATCGGTAGACCCGATGTAGATGGCACCCTTCTTGGAAAGTCAAAGAGTTATCCTTAATGTACCTTGAATCGGTAGACCTAATGGTGGTGGCCCTTTCGTGTGTAATGTACTTTGGATCAGTAGACCTAGTATTGGTAGCCCTCCCAAGTACAATGATGTAATGTGAATGAACTACTCTATGAGAATGGAGGCTAAGCACCGAGTGGATATGGTAAGGTGGAAACTCTCCCAATGTTAGGCTAGAGTTCCAATGAACATCTTCCTATCCCATAACTATGTGCCCACATAGGATATATATTAGCCAATGGTTTCTACCAAAGCTAAGATATTATCTAGTTCTACCATAGGCAAGTAGAACATCTTTCTTCGGTGTGGGGGTCATATGACACCGGATTCCATGACTTAGCTCTCATGGTCTATGTGGGTTAAACTCCTATTCCCATTATGTGAGATGTGCATTATAGTTTCTTGAGAAGTTCTACAAAGTGTGGGTAGTAGTATGGGATGATATCCATACATGGCACAAGTAGGCTTCAAGAGGGTATAGTGAGTTCTCTATGTCTTAATGACTAATGAATGAAAGTCCTCTAAATGAAGCTAATGAAGAATGTTGATTTATATGTTTAAGGTAAAGATACATGCTATACTTGGATTGTATTATGAGTTACTTCCTTGGTATGACTTATGAAATGTTTATGTCTCTTATATATGAGTATGGTGTAAAGGTGAAAAGGATGAATGGTAAGTTCACTTTTGGTTGCCTTAATGTGGTACTTAAGTAGGGATGGTGGTATGGGACGCTATCCTTACATTGCACAAAGTATAGCTTGAGGTTGTTTAAGGTGAAAGCTTAATGTGATGAAATGGTTTATATGTTGATTATGTCTATTGTGATGAAATGACGTGTATGATGATGTGGTTGTATCTTATGCCTCTTTTACTTATGTTCATGAAGATTTCTAAAGAAAATTGGCATATGCATGGTTTTGAACCAAATGCCCGTTTAAGCATGATTTTTGCATGGTCATCATACTTAGTACATTTTGTGTGCTAACCCATATTTCTTCTATTTTCTACAAAGTGTAGGTTCCAGCAAATGAGTTGAGTTCTCTCTAGTTGAAGCTTGGACTGAGTTCTTCCAAGACCCTACTTTTGTTTCAAGAATGTTTTTAGATGGCCATGTGAGACAATATACTTCCGCTTTTTTAATGAAGTTTTAAGATTTTATGGATTTTAAATAAGTTTTAATTTTGTACCATTTTCCTTATATCGTATGTTATGAATGCTATGAGACTTGTATGAGGCTTTTCAGAGTCTTGTACTCCGGTGACGCCTAGGGGGTGCTTGATACGTCCAAACTTACACTTCAAATAAGTAGTGTAAACGATCGTTGTCAATTTACAGAACTCAACTAGAGTTGAGGTCGATCCCACAGAGAATTTATTTACAGATAAGGTTTCACTGTCGCATTTATTTGAATGTCGTTATTATCTCCTAAACAAATAACAACAGAAAGTAAATTGGGTTTGGTTGTAATGTTCTTATTACCAACACTTGTAGTCAAAATCCAGATTTACGGTTAACATACTATCTCGTTGTAAGGTTGATTCAATTAATTAAGAGAAACCAGGATTGTGTTCACCATGACATTAGTTCTAATGCTCTAATTTGAGTGTCAGGCAAATCAATGTTTACAAAATCTTTGCGAGTTAAATTTATCTAACGCTTCTTAGTTTAATCAGATAATGATCACTCCTGTTCTCTCAAACTTAGAGTGTTTTCAACATTGAACCTCGCTTAACATGATATGGTGTTGAAGATCTCTTCTCTCGAACTCAAACTTTAACTCCAATTTGTTAATTTGCTTCAGCTTTTTCCTAACTGGTATTTTTCTCTCGAACAATACCAGATATAGGCTCGTCTAATGCGTGCACTTACTAGACCAAAATGATGTTGAAAGTTAAAAACTAAAGGTTGCAAACACAAACTGCCTTTTACTTATTTTACTGGGTTGCAACAAGAATATAGTCATAGATCCCACAACCCCAGTTGTAGAGATTAGCCACTCATGCTTTCACATAAACAATAAGCAATTAGGGGAGAAAACATATTGAAAAAGACTTACGAAATTGATTGGCAAATCAACAATCACTTTGATAATCTGATAGACTGAATCTGAATCTCGAACGGATAATAATAATCCAAAGTTCAAAAATTGAAAGATAAGAGTAATATTGTGTTCTTCATCGTCCAACGTAAGATAATCAATAATCAATCAAAAATGACCTAAAGTAATTCAAAATAGAATGTTTAAAATGAGTCTTAGTCGAACTACAACTGAAATGTTGGGAGGCTCTATGGCCGCTTCTACGGCCCGTAGAAGGCTTCACGGACCGTGAAGCCTTCCGTGAACTTCCCTTTGAACTTCTCAAAAATTTCCTTTCAACCTTGGTCACTGGAAACATGCAGCACGGCAATCACGACGGTCCATAGTGAGTACCACGGCCCGTGAAGTGGTTCGTGGTCTTCACTTGGGTTCCAACTTTCTTCTAACTTTTTAATGCCTTCACTAGTTCCTCTTCACGACAAGCATGATGGTCCGTAGTGAGGACCACGGCCCGTGAAGTGGTCCGTGGTCTTCACTTGGGTTCCAACTTTCTTCCAACTTTTCAATGCCTTCACTGGTTCCTCTTCACGGCAAGCACGACGGTCCGTAGTGAGGACCACGACCTGTGAAGTGGTCCGTGGTCTTCACTTAGGTTCCAACTTTTCATTGCCTTCACTGGTTCCTCTTCACGGCAAGCACGATGGTCCGTAATAAGGACCACCGCCCGTGAAGTTGTCCGTGGTCTTCACTTTAATGTTTTCCAGAACTTTTTCTTCATTTTTCTCTTTTCCACTTTTCGTCTGTTTCACCTATACAACGCAACCAAACGCATTATATCTACATAAATGCACTCGAGTCTAGTATCAATTCTTAGTTTTCAAGCATTAAATGTGACAAGATTTCACAGCACATCAACACCCTCAACTTAGAACCATTACTTGTTCTCAAGAGATGAGAAATCAGTTCAAACAACCCTCAAATTATCTACAACTTCTGACACTATACAACAGCTATTTCAAGCACAATTTGTATCCCAAACCTCTGAATCTAACATATAAGGATCAATATATGACATCTCATTACTCAAAGTCAATTATGCTTATGTCTGCGAATTATAAACTCATACAATCTGCTTTCCAATGCAACTACTGTGTCCTCACACCAAAGAAGACCCTCGCTCCTAATAGTTGGGACTGAGTACTACGCTCATGCTCTCAAAGAACTTCTAACACTAACAACAAACTACCACAGGCTTGCCCTCTCTTTCTACGCTCTATCTTTCAAACACCCGGAATAGGATCACTATAGGACTTTATTAGCTTGTAACATAGGCTCGAGGCTAGGGAATGGATATTTGGTTTCGTGAGTGACTAATCCCTTGGTTTTCCAAAGTTTTGTTTTCACATACTCTTTTCTGAGTGATTTCCTTTTTTTCTTTATTTTAGCCCAACCCAGTAGCTTTTATTTTCTTTTTCTTTTTCTTTTCTTTTTTTTTATTATTATTTTGATAAGCACTTAGCTCACTGGTTGGACCTTCTTTTTCCCTTTTTCCTTTCTGTTCGGATTGCAATCACCCCCAACTTAGGCTTTTGGCCTGAGTTGTGATATCTTATCTTCAGAGAACCAAGGATATCATATATGTTGGGTAAGAACAAAGACTGATTTAAGGCTCAAATTGGGTTCAAGTGATAAGCTCTTCTTTTGGTTCTTTTTATTTTTGGCTTTTTACTGGTTTAACAAAAATGGCCTACTGATCCTTTCCTATCCGGTTATTCTCAGATTCAAGCAAGACTACTTAGGCAAGTTCTAGTTTCTGCTCCTACTGTTAGACTTCAATCAAAACTTACACGCACACGACACAAAACTACATTTTTCAGTTTCTTGGTTCACCAATTCATTGGTCAGATTAGTCATGTTCAACATAGTAGTATCAAAGAAGTCATCTAAAGATCCTAACAGTCAAACTCAGATTCAGGTTCTCAATTTTCACATCTCAATTTTCACAGACTAGCTGCTGCACAGCTCAACACATAAACTAATCAAAAGAGTAATACACAGAGACAACCTACATTTTCTAACAGCTATGGTAGGTTTCTCACCACCCCCTCCCCAAATAAAAGACTTTGCCCTCAAAGTCGATACACAATAATAAAACACACAGGGCTATAAGGAGGGGTCATACCAACGACGCTCTAGGCGCCGGTCTTCGGGTCAGCGTTGGCACCCTTATCACCGGGTGCACTCTCAGAACTCAGCACCTGAGTAGGTTGGTCATCACTCACCAGGGTAGATGCTCCACTTACAGAAAGGGTAGGTGCTCCACTCCCAGAAGCACCAACTAACACAGCATCTCGTTGTTGTTGCTCACGAGCTATTATTTCTCTCTCTGTCTTCCATGATGCTTTGCGAGCCTTATTTTATTCCATTTTTTCCTCTTTTTCTAGGTCAGTAGGGGTCTCCTTATCAAGTTCTCCAGCTTTGTGTTTTCGCTTGCCGGACTTACTCGTGGGGAGTTCTCCCCAAACATAATCAATTGATTAAATAGAGGGTGCGTGAGTTAGCATTTGCAGTAAGAGTCTGGCATTACCGGAGTGGGTACCTAGACTAGATGTTCAGCTAGTTTAGCAATCTGAGATCTCATTTCAGCCAGCTGTGATTTGAATTCATCAGTCTCTCTTGAACTGGCAGCCTGGAATCGATTCTGGACAAGATTATCTAAACCATCAAATCTATTTTTTAAGACAGTCGGCTCCATCCGCATCTCATCTTTTATCTCATTTTTTGCTGCGAACACCTTCGTTTCGATCAACTGGGCATCCAGAGTACAATCTGGTCTACCAATTTCCTCGTTTGGCACTAATCTGCAACCAATTTCTCAAGAAAAAGTATAGGAATCATAATAAAAGTACCTGATGCCTAGGAGGCTAAAGGTGGAGGTGGTGGTGCCTCTGTGGAAGGATGTGATGACTCTCTCTGCTCTGGGTCTCTGCCTGCCTATGGTATTTCGAGTGGGACATAAGGAACGACTGCTAAAGTACCCATAGTTGCAGACTTCATGCCAAAGAGATGGTTCGAGACATCCTTGATTTTAGACACCTGGATGAGTCTGAATGCATCACACCATCTGTCAATCAGATTGTTTGGGGAAATCTCCACGTGTCTGCACAATTTCCCTATCAGATAGGGAAATGGCAAGCCAACTTTCTCATTCAATGCTCTGTTTTGCATCTCAGTAGCTATGATGCACCCCACATTGACCGGGTAACCAGCCATGAGGCAGGCTACCAAAGATGCTAAAGATGTAGACAAAGTGTTGTCGTTCCCTGTAGGTCGCAATTAAGCCCACACAACAGCCCACCATACCTTGGTTGGAAATGATAGTGATGCTTTTGGATTCAGTGTTGGCATTGTAGTGACCCAAACTACATTCTTGCCATCTATGGCAATCTGTTTTGCAATCCAGCATAACACTGTCTCCCTAGAACTCTGACTCTCCCTAGTAGTGTCACTAGTAACTTCATGATGTTTTCCCTCGAAAAGGCCAATTGAAGCCGGTACAGAGTATTCAGGCCCATGCAACATCCTGTTAATAGTGGCCTTCGATAAATCTACTGATTTGCCCCGAACTATAATAGAATTCAGTGGACCCCATGTGATGGCAATGTCTTTCTGTCCACGATTTATAGTCTATGTGTCAGCAGCAAAATTAATCAGTGTGGCTGCATACGAGGAGTAGAACTCTTTAGTCAGGTGGCAAGAGTATTCCCCAGGTGCATTTTCCATCCAATCGAACTGATACAATTGAAATGTCTGATAAATGTCCAGGAATGCCTTAATGTCAGCCACCACCACTCTAGTCTCTAACATGATTGCCCTCCTCTTGAAACTGACAGTCTTAGTCACAATCCCATTGTTGAAGAAATCTTCGGATCGGTTCACAGTCCACATGGAACGGTAACAGGCAATCAACTGAGGTCGCAATGCAGGATTAGGTTCCTGAGCGTTCACATACATCACCATGGTATCATTATCGGTGATCTCTTCATCATCCTCTATATTAGTTGCGTCCTCTCGTTCTCCAGTTTCAACTCCTGTATTAGCCACAGGTGGAGAGGTGTCCGTAATGTCGTGAGAACTGCTTTCAAACTCTAAACTGCCCCCTGAGTCATCCACAGATTGGCTACCAGCAGCAGTATCAGATTGACTTCCTAAGTTCTCCTCATTATCAGAACTATTACCTCCTTCTTCAGACTGAGGAGGAGAGCCCTGGAGGATAGCTCTTTTGGCCAGTGATCTAGTAGCCCGAGGTGAGTGAGCTTAAGGTGTAGCATTTATTCTCACTTCAGAACCACTAGCCTCGGAGTCATCATGACCCTTTTATTGAGAAGCGATGACGGGGATAGGTTTGTTAGCATTCTTCCTTTTCGGGCCCATTATACCTGAGAAACAAAACACCAATTTAGTACAATCATCAATAAAACGACACACTAGTGGGTACTCAGACTTCCCCTGTGTAATATCATCGTGACGCCTTGCCTTAAGAATGTCGTCACCAAATCTATCATCGAGAAGGACCACAAAATAATCAAATAAACAAAAGCTGAAATACTGAAAAAGTAACAAAATGATACCCTAAGTAATCTCTATGGGAGCTTATACGGGTTGTGGTATGGACCACGGACCGTGAAGTCCCTCGTGGAGTTGGGACAGAATCAGTGTGCAAAAGGAATCACCTAACTTTTTGCCAAGTGATGTTCACGGATGACTTCACGGCCCGTGGAGTGCACCACGATCCGTGATACTTCCCGTGAACATTATCTGAGGGATACTTAGGCTTCAAGTGTGGTCCACGATTGGTTTCACGTCCCGTGGAGTGTACCATGGTCCATAAACCCTATTGTAGTCTTACATTTGGCTAGTGTTCTATTGTCTTTTTCCCTCATGCAATACAATACGATTTCGTTTACAACCCAAACAACCTTCCCATAATTTAAGCTTTACCCTACTTCTTAATCAACTAAATTAACTAACCTAAAGTTCACAACCTAAAGCACCAACAAATTCGACCCTCTGTTATAGACCCACACACAAAAACAACTAAAACTTCCCAATTCGACTTACCCACTACCATTCAGTATCAATTATCAATTAATCATCACAAGGTCATGATAAACTCAAGAAAATTGAAGTCACCATACATAGGTTTAGACAAGATTTAACTTTTCAAACCATTGAAAATAAACTTATTTGGAAATAATGAGAGTTTGCACAAACAGTCGAAATCTGTAATTAACTTGAAACACTTGCACAACTGAGCACTGAGGGTTTCGATTCTTGGGTGGATGTAGGATTTATTGATGGATAGTAATCGATTATAACCTTAGATAGCCATTATGGAGGAGAAAAATAGGAAGAAAACTGACCCATTTTCGTTTGGAAAAGCATAAATATGTTTTCATTTCAATTTAATTACGCGCGGGTCGGGTCGGATATGAGTAGCACTGGGTTGTAGACTACGGATTGTGAAGTTGCCTGTGGAGGGCATCACAGTCTGTGAGACCGTCTGTAACCCTGACTTAGATCCCACACTTAACTAAGGAAGACCACGGAGCGTGAAGTTTCCCGTGAAGGGCATCACGGTCCGTGAACCTGTCTGTGACCGTGACTTAGAAACTTGACATTCATACCTGAGGTTCACGAGAGGCTAGACAGTCTTTACAAGCTCCGACAAATCGTGAACCTTTTTCATGCAATTTCCAGTAGCCTCCTTAGGTTGGTCCTCACGTTGACGGACCATGAAAGTGCTCGTGAAGGGCACCACGGTCCGTGAGACTGTCCGTGAGGTTCAGTCTACACCAATTTCTGCAATTTTTCAACTAAACTCTCCTGCACATATCAGCACACAGTGACTTTATAAAAACAAAGAAAAATAAGGAAAAAGGGAAAATACCTAATACAATTACATCTTGGGTTGCCTCCCAAGCAACGCACAATTTAATGTCTCGGCGCGACACAGGTTACTTGATTACTCAGACTTCATCAAGTTTGCATTCCTCTACAATCTTCACATCCTCAGGAACACCAAAATAAGCCTTGATTCTATGGCCATTAGCTTTGAACCTCTTGCCTTTATCATTTTCCAGCTCAATAGCACCAGATTGAAGCACGTGTGTGACCTTAAAAGGTCCAGACCATTTAGACCTCAGTTTTCCTGGAAACAGACGCAGTCTAGAGTTGAAGAGTAACACCAAGTCCCCAGGAGTGAAGCTTATTTTCTCAATATGCTTGTCATGATATAGCTTAATCCTCTCTTTATACAGTGTTGATCTCTCATAAGCTCTCAGACGGAACTAATCCATTTCATTGATCTGATCCAACCTCAAATTTGTAGTTTCGCTCCAACTGAGGTTTAGCTTCTTCAATGCAAAGAGTGCTCGATGCTCAAGCTCAACTGGCAAATGACATGCCTTTCCAAACACCAATTGATATTGAGACATACCAATATATGTCTTGAAAGCCCTCCGATATGCCCATAGAGCATCATCCAGCTTCCTTGTCCAATCTGTCCTGTTAGCATTAAATATCTTTGCCAAGATTGCTTTAATCTCCCTGTTGGAAACCTGCACTTGTCCACTGGTCTGTGGGTGATAAGGTGTTTCCACCTTTTGTTGTTTTACCCATACTTGGTTAGAAATGCACTGAACACGTTGTTGCAGAAGTGAGACCACCATCATTGATAATGGCTTTGGGTGTTCCAAACCTTGAGAAGATGTTCTTTCTCAGGAAAGCAGCAACACTCTTTCCATCATTCTTAGGTAACGCAACAACTTCGACCTATTTGGACACATAGTCCATTACAACCAGTATATATTTCTACCCATATGAACTCACAAAGGGGCCAATGAAATCAATACCCCACATATCAAACAATTCCACCTCCAGAATAGGTGGTCATGGGTAACTCATGGCGCCGAAAGATGACTCATTGCCGCTACCACACATCACAGCTCCTTACTATGTCCACTACATCTTGATGAATTGTGGGCCACTAGTACCCACACTGAAGTATCGTGTGAGCTGCTCGAGTACCACCATGATGACCACCAATTGGAGATGAGTGACAGGCCTCTAAAATGTGCACCATTTCAGCTTCCGGAACACATCGCCTAATTATGTTGTCAGCACTCACCCTGTACAGATATGGTTCATCCCAAAAGTATTTGCCTACATCATAAAGGAACCCCTTCCTTTGTTGATATGTCAGCCCCTCATGCATCAAATCACTAACCAAAAAATTAGCATAATCAGCAAACCAAGGAATAAGGTCAAGAGTAGCAGCTAATACCTGCTCATCCGAGAATGTATCATCTATCTCAAGCTCAATTTCTTCCTTCTTTGCAACATCCAACCTAGACAGGTTATTAGTTACTTGGTTCTCATAACCTCTCCTATATTTCACTTTAAAGTCAAACTCTTGGAGAAGCAGCACCCATCGGATCAACCTAGGCTTGGCATCTTTCTTTGCCATGAAATATCTCAAGGCAGCATGGTCTGTATGAACTATCACCTTAGTGTCCAGCAGGTAAGCTCTGAACTTTTCAAACACATACACTACAACCAATAGTTCCTGCTCAGTGACTTTGTAGTTTCGTTGTGCCCCATTTAGCGACTTACTAGCATAGTAAATCGGATGGAACATCTTGTTGCGCTTCTGTCCCAACACAACTCCTAACACGGTCCCACTAGCATCTCACATCACCTCAAATTGCTTCCCCCAGTTTAGGCCAATAATCACTAGTGTTGAAATCAGCTTTTCTTTTAGGCACTCAAAAGCTTTGAGACATGCCTCATCAAAGACGAATTTCACCTGCTTCTCCAAAAGCTTTCACATGGGGTGTGCAATTTTGGAGAGAAGTCCTTGATGAAACGCCTATATAATTCGGCGTGTCCTACGAAGCTTCGAACACCCTTCACACATATCGGCGGAGGTAATTTTTCAATAATCTCAATCTTGGCCTTGTCGACCTCGATCCCTTTCTGTGACACTTTGTGTCCAAGAACTATGCCCTTATTTACCATGAAATGACAGTTCTCCCAATTTAGCACCAGGTTGGCCTCCTCACATCTCTGTAAAGCCCTGCTAAGATTCAACAAACAATCATCAAAAGTATCACCTACTATAGAGAAATCGTCCATAAATACCTCTAAAGTGTCTTCCACCGTATCAGAGAAAATGGACATCATACACCTTTGAAATGTTGCTGGTGCATTACACAGTCCAAATGGCATGCATTTAAACGCAGAGGTGCCATAAGGACATGTGAGAGTGGTATTTTCCTGATCTTCAGTAGCAATTGATAACTGGTTGTAGCCAGAGTACCCATCTAAGAAACAATACCACCCTTTACCTGCCAACCTATCAAGCATCTGGTCCATGAAAGTCATGGGGAAATGATACCTCAAAGTCCACTTGTTGAGCTTTCTGTAGTCCATACACACTCGCCATCCAGTGATTGAACTCTGCGGGACTAATTCATTCTTGGCATTTGCCACCACAGTCATACCGCCCTTTTTGGGCAAACATTGCACTGGATTGACCAGTGACTATCAGAAATGGGATAGACCACCACAAAATCCAACCACTTGATTATCTCTTTCTTCACTACCTCTTGCATAGGTGGGTTTAGCCTCCGCTGGTGTTCAATGCTTGGGCTAGAATCCTGCTCAAGCTGAATCTTGTGGGTGCATATACCCAAAGGTATTCCAATTATATCGACAATGGTCCGCATAATGGCCCTTTTGTATCTTCTCAACACCGTGATCACCACCTTCACCTGCTCTTCATTTAAATCTGCAGCCAAAATCACAGGTAAAGTATTATTAGTCCCCAAAAATACATACCTAAGGTGACTGGGTAACTTTTTCAACTCTAGCACCGGTGGCTCCTCAATGGATGGTTTTGCTGGAGGGCTTGGCCTGTTTTTCAACTCCAGATCCAATTTCTTTGGAGCATACGAGTGTGCTCTTATACCTTGCAAAGCATTCATGGTCTCTACATAGTCAGACCGATAATCAACATCAAAGTTCATCAGCACTACTGCCGCTAATGTTTCAACAGCCATCCTCTCTTCTATAGGTACCCTCATGTCCTCATCAGTAACCACCTTTATTGCAGATACCGCATTCATATCATTGGGTTGCTTCATTGACCAGCAAATATTGAATTTTACCTCATCATTGTTCAGTCTAAACTTCAGCTCTCATCTCTCAAGATCAACCAAGGCCCTTCCAGTGGCAAAAAATGGTCTTCCCAAGATGATGGAAACCTCAATGTCCACTTCGCAATCCAAGATTACGAAGTCAGTCGAAAAAATGAAGGTGTCCACCTTCACAAGTACATCACATAGGACTCCCACAGGCCGCTTAACTGACCGATCAGCCATCATCAACCTCATTGTTGTGGGTCTTGGAACTCTCAATCCCAGTTTCTTGTAGATGGCTAGTGGCATCAAATTGATGTTGGCTCCTAGATTACGCAACGCTTTTGCAAAACTGATTGACCCGATGGTGCAAGGGATAGTGAATGCACCTGGGTCTTCCTTCTTCTGAACCAGAGATCTAGTAGCAATGGCGCTGCAATGCTGAACATCATTAGTAAAATCATGAATTACATTTCTTTTCTTTGTAACCAAGTCCTTCATGAACTTGGCATATCCTGGCAGCGGCTCCAGGGCTTCCACCAGTGGAATGTTTACTGACAACTGCTTCAACATGGTGATGAATTTTGTAAACTTCCCATCTTCAGCTTTCTTTCTCAACCTTTGAGGGAAAGGAGGAGGTGGTCTAGGAATCTGTTGTAAAGGCAGGTTTTTCTCGACATCTTTCTCTTTTCCTCTCGCAGATTGTGATTTATACTAAACATCCTTCGAGTCATCTACCTATACGGTTTCATCCTCATCTCTACCAGCTTTCTCCAAGACCTGTTCATGTTTGGTACCTACAGAAGTAGGGTCAGTAAGAACTTTACCACTCCTGGTGGCGATGGCCATGCAGTGCCCATCCTTCTTGGAATTTTAAATGGTGTCACTTGGTAGTGATCCATTCTTCGTCTAATTCAGTGAGGCTGAGAGTTGCCCGAACTGCTATTCAATTTGTTTAATGGAGGTGGTGTGAGAGTCCACCAACTGATTTACGCTTGAGAAATCACCTCTCATTTCTTTTACCCCTGCATCAGTTGATTCAACCTTCTGGATTACCTTAACCATCATATCTTCCAGCTTGTATCCACTGGAACTACCACCTTCCTAGTCTCTGTTGCCTGGTGGCACATAAACACCACTGCGATCATTCCCATAACCATCTCTGTTTTGCCAGTTTCCTTGATATCTATTTGCTGGTGATGCTTATCGTGACAAACAACACTAACTACGGTTCGAGTGTCTACGATCGTTAATAATATAGTAACCCAACCAAAGGTTGGAGTCGTGTCCCATAGGAGTGGTTTTGAGAATTAATAGAAAAATAAAATATAGTTCTAACTAGTTGTAGCTAAAGACATGAACGAATAAAAACATTGTAAATTTAAAGGGGGACACAAAAGTGTCAAATATCAATTTGGGGGTTTTTTCACAGGTATAGCTAAAACAACAAAAATAGTAAGAAATCAAGTATGGGGAAGAGTTCTTCGGGTGTGACCGCAATATAAGTTGAGATAACTAGTTGGGTACATGCTTTCGATAAGAAATTTGCAAGATAATAGTGACTAGGCTAAGCTTTAGATGGAAATAAGTTACCTCTTGGGCAACTTACCCTGTTTCAAATGCTTTCCTATCGGACACCCATTTGCCGCATGAAGACCAGCCTATGCCTTACCCCACTCACTCTCTCGAGCTAAGTGTTAGGATATGGAACTAGGGCTCACCCTCTGGGGCTGAACCTCATGTTGACCCACTCCTTAGGCCATCAGTTTAGTGGTCTTGGTTTCGCGACCTCCCTCTCGGGCAAGCCGTAAATACATGGATGGCTTTGTATTTGCAGCTACAAACCCATTAAATTAAACCACAACCACTAGGTGAAATATCCATTAAAATACATCTAACCTATCAGCAAGCAAGACCCAACAATAATATCAACACATATTTGCTAAATCACACCCAAGAATGAGGGTTTTTAACCACACATCAAGAAATAACAAAATACACCTAAAATGATAGTGAAATCAAATGGGTATAAGAAATTAAACCTTGATTTAAGCAAAGGAAAAAGAATGGAGAAGACCCACTTCCAACTTGGGGAAGATGAACTCCTTTCTTCAAGTTTTCAAAACCCTCTCCAAACCCAAGTTCAAGCTCAACAAAAGTATCTAAATGCCCTTACACAAATAATGATTACATATTCACACACAGGAGTTAATCAATTTAAGATCAGGAATCAGATGCAACGCTCACACTCAAGAAGAGGAACACAATGCATGTTTTCACCCATAGGTTTGCCCTTATTTTCCAATTGACTTTTGATTCGGCTTACTCAAGATCAAAAAGGTCGTTTCAAGGCTTATAATGGGGCTGAGTGTAAAGGTATGGTCATTTAGGCTCAGTGACTTCTTTATCCTCGTGAGATGTGGTGTTCTCAAAACGTCCTTTTTCTTTCCCTTATCACTTTTTCTTCTAGTGCTTCTAAGTCATCATTTCATTCACTCTTCATGTATTGCTTGGAAACCCAATTCCTTTTGCACTTTTATTTAATTTTTTTATTTTATTATTTTACGGAGGGTTTCCATTTTTTTTTGCAATACCATGGGTTAGAGAGACTTTTTCTTGCACTTCTTGACTTCTCCTTTTCCTTTTTACCACACTCCCAACTTAGGCTTTTGGCCTAAGTTGGCTATTCACTAAATCACAACTCAAGAGGATTATAGGTAGTGGGTTAAGTAAGGTCTAGGGTTCATCAAGGTTCTTCCAAAGAAAGGTAAGATTCAAGGGGTGTTCAAAAGAGTTTCACACGCTCACGGGTAGGCCACAAAAGAGGTATATGTCAAATTTGGCTCACACTCTTTAAAGTTGCCTAAGATCATCTCAAAAGTACACCTTTCTAAATCAATCAGACTAACGGGGAAAATTCTAGGTTTATTCATGCATGTTTCAAAGTAAGCTAATCACACAAGGCATCGACACTTAAGTCAAACAAGACTGCACACTTTCGCTAGTATGCAATGGTCCTTACAAGTGAATCAATTCGATAAAATAGCTAATCACAACAAGATGCAAAGAGTTCACATATTGTCTATGCAACTTCATTTGGTCTCGTCGTAACTGCACATTCATGTCGTTCGATTGAGAGCACTATTCAAGTCATCAGTATTGATCAAAACCGAGACTTAAATTTTGCAAAAGAACAGCCACTTTCAACAGAAGCGGTGGCGAAAATTTTTGAAAATTAATTTTTTTTTGGAAGGGTCAAAATTTGCATCAATTAAAATAAAAAAGAGGAGCCATGAGCTCAAGCATCCACGAAAAGCAATGTAAAAACAATTTTAAACAGAACAGCCCAAATATACACAAAATATGAAATTGTCAACCCAAAAGGTGTGGGCCTCACCCCACCACAAATAAAAGCTATTTGTCCTCAAATGCAATTAACACATAACCCGGAAAGCAAAATAAAGGAAGACAGAGAGGGAGGTAAAGAGGTGATCCTGGCTATGCGGTTGCTCCATTTGTCAGAGCGGCATGGTTTTTCTGCAACTTTTGGTGTAGACCATCCAAAGTGTTAGCATTGAAAAGAAGACGAGGTGGGGACGTTAAGCGAGTCGTTAAGTAATTCAGCAAGCTCTCACATCATCGCTAAACAATCCAACACGTCTATTTTCAACCCACTTTCTCGAATGCTTCGCAACCACCTTGTTTCATCTTTACTCAAGTACCATACACTTCCTGCGTACTCGGCGATATCAGTCTTGATCACCAAACCAGTTGGCTTGTCGCCGAGCAATCACCTGTTTCGCCAAGTTTTACAGAACGTTCTAGTGAACTTGGGAGTTCAAACGGCGGTCAACATCAAGATTGCTTATATGATCAGTGATTCGCCAATGATTTCAAAAACTCACCGAGTTTTACAGACTCTAATGTTAACGATGTATAGAGTCAAACGACGGATAAGGTCAAATTCGCTAATCCTTTCAGCAAATCGCCAACTAGATCCATCACTCGCCTATCTGCACCATTTGTTCACTCTTCATACTTTTATCTGCACAATCAATGCACCATTATTTTATAAAAGCTAAATAAAGTAAGACATGACTTTGGGTTGCCTCCCAAACAGCGCCTTAGTTAACGTCATGGCACGATGCAGCATCATCTTCAGGCATCTTCTAAATACACCACTTCAACCAAAGAAATTTCTTGACAATCCCCAAAATATAATTTCAGACATTGACCATTCACTTTAAATGGAGGTCCTTCCTGATCTTCAATTTCTTTGGCACCATTGGTGAACACTTCTGTTACTCTAAAAGGTCCAGACCATTTGGGCTTGAGCTTTCCGGGAGAAAGTCTAAGTCGAGAGTTGTATAACAAAACCCAATCACCTACCTTAAAGTCCCGCATGAGTATTCGAGCATCATGCCATTTTTTCATTTTCTCTTTGTAGATGGCTTAACTTTTATACGATCTGAGTCTAAATTCATCCAGTTCATTCAACTGCTCTACCCTTTCCCTTGAAGCTTTTGACCAGTCCAAATTTAAGGCCTTCAATGCCCATAATGCTTTGTGTTCTAGTTCGGCGGGCAAATGACAAGCTTTACCATAAACCAATTGATAAGGAGACATAACGATAGGTGTGTTATAAGTAGTACGGTATGCCCATAGTGCATCATCAAGTTTCCTAGACCAGTCAGTTCTGTTGGCATTCATTGTCTTTGCTAGGATGTTTTTGATTTCCCGATTTGATACTTCGACCTGGCCACTTGTCTGGGGATGGTATGGGTTGCCACCTTGTGTTTCACCTCACATTTACTCAGTGCTTTTGAAAACCACCTATTGAAAAAGTGAGACCCCCTATCGCTAATGATTTCCCTAGAAGTGCCAAACCTTGCGAAAATGTTGTGTTCCAAAAAGTGGACAACACTTTTTCCTCTGTTGTTTGGATGTGCGATGGCCTCTACCCATTTGGAGACATAATCTACAACCACCAAGGTATATTTATTTCCAAATGAGCCCACAAATGGGCCCATGAAATCGATCCCCCATACATCGAATAGCTCAACTTCCAAAATAGAAGTGAGAGGCAACTCATATCTTCTAGAAACTCCACCTTACTGCTGACAATACGAGCATTTCTTTGCAAATTCATGTGCATATTTGTATAGGGACGGCCAGTAATAACCACTTTGGAGGACTTTAGCGGCAGTGCGAATACCACTATGGTGACCTCCTACTGGGGATGCATGGCAAGCATGGAGAATTTCTACTGCTTCCTTTTCCAGAACACATCTCCTAATAACATGATCTGCACATTCTCGAAACAAGTAAGGTTCATCCCAAAAGTCCTTTCTAACATCAAACATGAACCTCTTTTGTTGGTAATAGGTCAGCTCATCGGGTATCAATCCACTCACAATGTAGTTTGTAAAGTCAGCATACCATGGTACATATTTGAGAGATATAGCAAACACTTGTTCATCGGTGAAGGAATCGTCTATGTCGACCTCACGCTCGGCATCTTCTCTTTCTTCCAACCTCGATAAGTGGTTAGCCACTTGATTTTTGCAGCCCTTCCGATCTCTCACCTCAAAATCGAACTCCTACAGTAATAGCACCCACCTTATAAATCTTGGTTTTATATCTTTCTTCGCCATCGAGTATCAGAGTGTAGCATGATCAGTGTGTACTATTACTTTGGTTCCTAGCAAGTATGCCCGGAGCTTTTCAAATACCCGGACCACTGCGAGCAACTCCTGCTCCGTGACTGTATAATTTTGCTGGGCACTATTCAGAGTTTTGCTCGCGTAATAAATTGGGTGAAATAGTTTGTTGCGATTTTACCCCAATACTACTCCCAATGCCATCCCACTAGCATCACACATTACTTCGAAAGATTCGGACCGATTAGGACTGATGATAATCGGGGTGGATACTAATATTTCTTTCAAACACTTAAACGCGACCATACAAGTATCATCAAAATAGAACTTCACTTCCTTCTCTAGGAGTTTGCATAGTGGTTATGCAATCTTTGAGAAGTCTTTAATGAACCTTTGGTAGAAACCTGCATGACGGGAGAAATTGCGAATACCTTTCACTGAAATTGGTTAGGGTAATTTCTCAATGTCCTCAATTTTTCCCTTGTCAACTTCCAGACCCTTTTGCGACACCTTGTGCCCAAGAACAATTCCTTCCTTCACCATAAAATGACATTTTTCCTAGTTGAGAACCAGATTCGTATCCACGCATCTTTAGACCACCTGTCCTAAGTGTGTCAAACAGTCCTCAAAGGTATCCCCAACGACTGAGAAGTCTGCCATGAATACTTCCATAGAGTCTTCGACCATATCTGCACAAATAGACAATATGCAACACTGGAATGTTGCTGGGGCAATACATAACCCGAATGACATCCTTTTGAATGCAAATTTTCCATAAGGGCATGTAAAAGTGGTTTTCTCTTGGTCTTTCGGCTCGATAAAGAACTGATTGTAACCGGAATATCCATCGAAAAAGAAATATCACCCCCTTTCAGATAACCGGTCTAGCATTTGATCCATAAAGGACATTGGAAAATGGTTTTTCTCAGTCCATGAGTTAAGCTTTCGGTAATCAATGCATACTCGCCACCCAGTCACCAGTCTTGTCAGCTCAAGGTCTCCTTTTGCATTTGGGACTACGGTTATACCCTTTTTTTTGGTACACATTGCACTGGACTTACCCACTTACTATTTGCGATAGGGTAGATCACTCCTACATCTAGCCACTTGATGATTTCTTTCTTCACCACCTCTTGCATTAGAGGGTTCAATCTCCGTTGATGCTCTATGCTAGGTTTACATTCACTGTCAAGCCGAATCTTGTGAGTACAGATCCCAGAAGGAATTCCTACTATATCGGCTATTGTTTATCCAATAGCTTTTATATGCTTCTGCAGTACTTCAATGAACAATTTCACTTGCCCTTCAAGCAAATCGGCTGCAATAATCACTGGTAATGTGTTATTGGCTCCTAAGAAGGCATACTTAAGATGAGAGGGTAGGACTTTTAATTCCATATTCGGGGGTTTATCTGTTGATGGCTTTGCATGAGGACTTTCTCTATTTTTCAGGTTGATGTACAACTTGATTGGATTCCTTGAGTATACTCCTGACCCTGATAAGGAAGCTACCATTTCCCCATAGCCTTGAATTTTGAATTAATCATAGTTACCGAGTACAGACTCAAGGGGTTCATTCTTTCGCATTAAATGGCTAACACTTGTCACTACCTCATCTATAACATCCTCAGTAGACACCACATGGATATTACTTGGTTGCTTCATGTATTTATAGAAATTGAAGGTCACCTCATCATCATTCACACGGAACTTCAATTTTCCGCTTTCGACATCCACCAATGCTCTCCCAATAGCCAAGAAGGGCCTTCCCAAAATAATGGGGATTTCAGAATCGATCTCATAGTCTAGAATCAAAAAATCATCCGGAAAGATGAATCGATTTACTTTTACCAATATGTCATGGAGTATTCCCACTGGGTGCTTGATTGATCGATCAACCATAAGAAGTCTCATTGTGGTTGCCTTTGGTTCACCCAAACCAAGTTGTTTGTATATTGCATAGGGCATCAAACTAATGCTTGCTCCCAACTCGCACAAAGCTTTAGCGAATTAGAGCATGCCCATTGTGCATGGAATTGTGAATGCGCCAGGATCTTCTCTCTTAGTGATTGACTCATTTGTCATAATTGCGATGCAACTATGGGGCACCTCAATCGATTCATACTCCAAGCTCCTTCTCTTTGTAACTAGCTCCTTCATGCATTTGTCATACCCCGGCATTTCCAACAATGCTTCTACCAGAAGGAGGTTAATTGACAAGTTCTTGAATACTAACAAAAACTTTTTAAACTTCTCATCTTCATTCTTCTTTTTCAAACATTGAGGGAATAGTGGAGGTATTTTGGGTAAAGGATGCGTGATTTTCAGAGCTTGGATATGTTGCTCTACATCATCTTGTGGTTCTTTGGCAAGGTTTTGTGGAATCGGTTATTCATGTTCCTCTTTACCCTGGTTCTGTTCCTGCATGCGAGGATCCTCACCTACCATCACATTCCCTTTTTCCATCTTTCCACTGCAGGTTACCACAGCTAGGCCCCTTTCATTATCTTTCATTATCTTTCATTAGTGTTCTGGAGGATAATTTAGTTGTTAATAGACTCAATTGACCTTCCAGTGTTTTGAGGGCATCAACGTGAGAATTTACTTGACTGTTTAGTGATGAAAAGTCATCTCTCATTCCTTTTAGCAAATCATCAGAATCCTCAACTTTATCAAGCATACATGACAATAGATCATTTATCTGAGGACTACTTGCGCTCCCTTTAGATTTTGGGCTTTCACTCAATTGAGTACGGTCTTCCTCATGGTCATCTTGGTCAGCCCAATCATGGCAATATCTCCTTGACTCTTCATCCATATAATGGTTCCAACCTTGATTTCTGCCCCGCTATTGATAGCTTGGGTGGAAATCCTCTTCATATCTTATGGAGTTCCAACCTTTATTCTCCCTCAGTCTTAAGTGACCGAATGAAGAACCCCCTTAAACTCTTTTGGAATTCCAACCTTGATTCTCCCCCGATCTTAAATAACCAACAGAAGAATCCTCTTCAACTCGAAATCTCCATGCGTCCCCTTTATTTACTCGTGTATCACTTCTATTTGAGACAACATCTTTTTGATGTTTTTGTCCCTTTCCATTTCTTTTTTGAGTTGTTCTTGCGTTAATCTGAAGCACAGTGGGGAAACTTGGTCATCTTTTGTATACCATGCTTGATTTACTTTAGTCATGCCATCTAGGAGAAATGGTGCTACTTCAAATGACTGTAACTTTATTCCTCCTTGCACCAGATGATCAGCTATCCCTTTACTAACTGAATCCAGACTACGGTAAGAATATTGGAGCAGTAACTCACTCGACAATCCATGTGTTGGACATTTTCGCGAAATTCTCTTAAATCATTTCCAGGATTCGTGAATTGATTCACCTTCCTTTTGATTAAAACTTTGAATGTCATCTCTTAGTTTCATCATTTTTATGAAGGGAAGAATGTTTCATGAAAATCCATTACCAGTCCCTCCCATGACTTGATGGAGTTCTTTGGAAGCTCGATCAGCCACCTAGTGGCTTCCCCGGTTAATGATAATGGAAATAAACGCAGTTGTATGCATTCTTGCGATAGATTCTTGAATGACAGATGTGTGCACACTTCTATGAAGCTTTGTATATGTTCATACGAGTCTTCATGCTCTAACCCTCCAAATACACCTCTTGAATGTATGTGATGGAGTGTTGTGCCAGTAGCTTCAAATGTTGCATTTCTGTCTGCTTGTGGCATGCGAATTGCATTCATCTCACCCACTTGGGCAGGGTTGTACACACTATTAATATCATCAATATCATTTGATGAAAATCATGACCCACTGGGTTACCTGCTTGGCAGCTATTTTCGCCATTCACACTCATATGGCTGCTGAAACACACAAATGCTCAAAACAAAATTGAAAATTAGGTAAGTGAACTACAACTAAGAAGAACAATAATTCTACTTATCTAAAAATTCTCAAGTAACACCACTCCTCGGCAGCGGCACCATTATGATGCTTATCGTGACCAACGACACTAACTACGGTTCGAGTGTCTACGATCGTCAATAACATAGTAACCCAAACGAGGGTTGGGGTTGTGTCCCAAGGGAGCGGTTTTGAGAATTAATAGAAAAATAAAATTTAGTTTTAACTAGTCATAGCTAAAGATATTAACGAATAAAAACATTGTAAATTAAAGGGTGACACAAAAGTGTCAAATATCAATTTGGGGGTTTTGTCACAAGTATAGCTAAAACAACAAAAATAGTAAGAAATCAAGTATGGGGAAGAGTTCTTGGGGTGTGACCGCAATACAAGTTGAGATAACTAGTTGGGTACATGCTTTCGATACGAAATTTGCAAGATAATAGTGACTAGGCTAAGCTTTAAATGGAAATATGTTCCCGCTCGGGCAACTTAACCCTTTTCAAATGTGTTCCTCTCGGACACCCATTTGCCACATGAAGACTAGCCTACGCCTTACCCCACTCACTTTCTCGAGCTGAGTGTTAGGATATGGGACTAGGGCTCACCCTCTCGGGCTGAACCTCATGTCGACCCACTTCTTAGGCCATCAGTCTAATGGTCTTGGTTTCGCAACCTCCCTCTCGGGCAAGCCGAAAATACATGGGTAGCTTTGTATTTGCAACTACAAACCCATTAAATTAAACCACAACCACTAGGTGAAATCATCATTAAAATACATCTAACCTATCAGCAAGCAAGACCCAACAATAATATCAACACATATTTGTTAAATCACACCCCAAGAATGGGGGTTTTTAGCCACACATCAGGAAATAACAAAATACACCTAAAATGATAGTGAAATCAAATTGGTATAAAAAATTAAACCTTGATTTAAGCAAAGGAAAAAGAATGGAGAAGACCCACTTCCAACTTGGGGAAGATGAACACATTTCTTCAAGTTTTCAAAACCCTCTCCAAACTTAAGAGTAAAAAGTAGTAAAAATTATATTGTCTATAATTTGATACTAAAATTGTAATGCTAAAAAAGCTCATTCTATAAAAACTCTCTACGAGTATTTATAGTTTTCAAAATACTTGTGCTGCAGTGGATCATTCGGCGACATTAGTCGGAATCACTGATCGACTCGGCGATTCGCCCTTCGGTGCAGCTCATCACTGTCTTGCACCATCCTTCGACATCGTCGTGCTCTATGTCATTGGGCGACATAGTACTGCTTCGCAGAACTATTTGACGACACACCGACTGCTCCTTTAATCGCCTTTTGATCCACTTCATTCAGGGCTTCACGTACTGGAACAAAGGGTGGAGTGCATCCCTTTGGCGATGCTCAGGCTTCAGCTTCTTCGTGCTTTTCAACCTTTTTGTTCCTTTCTGCGCCTAAGTGTCCATGCTTCAACTAAAACTTCAAATACCTGAAACTTAAGCATTTTGATCAGATATTGAGATAAAATAAGCATTTGAGGACACTATTTCTATTAAAATAAACCCCTAAATGAGTCCAATTTGTGGACTCATCATCTGGCCTATCATACTGACCATCCCTAGCATAGTTCCAACCTGCGTTTCCAGAATTGTAACCCTGATTTCCAGAGTTATAATTTTGGAAACCCCCTTGGTTCCCCAAGTGGTTATCTTCCTCATCAAGATTAAGATCCTGATCTCGATACCCGTTTTGCTATCCCACAGCATTCACCTTTTCAGACTTGGCGACAATGTGCTTTGTGAGCAGATCTATTTGAGTCCTCATATGTGCCATGTCTTGGTCCCTTTCTTCTTCTCTCTTCCTTTGTTCAGCTAAAAGATCAAATGTATACCCAAGCTCTCCTACCTCTGCATCTCTAGTGTACCATGTTATGTTGTTCTTTGAGACCTCATCCAATAGTTGCATGCTCTCTGCGAATGACTTCCTCATAAATGAGCCTCTACAAACTGCATCAACAACAGGTTTAGTAACATAATTCAGAGACCTATAAAAGGCTTGTTTAAGATGCATTTCAGTAAGATCATGGTTGGGGCATTTCTCCAGCTTTTGGCTGAACCTCCACCAAGTATCATGCATTCCCTCTCCTGGTAGCTGCTTGTGTGTACTAATCTCGTCCTTCATCTGCAACTCTTTTGATTCTCGAAAGAATTGTTCCAAGAAAGCTTCCTTCAACTCATTCCAAGTTCGGATGGAGTCATCTAGCATCTCATTCAACTAGTTAGTCTCCTCTCCAGTAAGAGACAATTGAAACAGCCTTAACCTCATTGTTGTTTGGTTGACCCCAAGAATCTCTTGGGACTTACAGATTGCAACAAAATTCATCAAGTGTTGATTTGCATCATCACTAGCTGCACCTCTAAACATACCTTTCAGGTTCAAAAATTAGATCATGGTGCTGGTGATTGTGAATTTAACATGTGGGGGTAGTGCAAGTAATACTATGGCTCTGGTGGCTCCAACTCCATCCAAGTCAGCATCATCTTCTTCATACATCATATGAGTTGGATGTTGAGCTCTACCCCTTGGGCTATTGGTTGGAGCTGGGGATGGACTACTCCTTTCACCCCTCTGTTCTCATCTACTACCCTAGGTTGATTGAGTCCAGCATTTTGTTTGACACCTGGCCTAGGTTGCTGGATTCCTGCAGTTTGATGAACATTCCTTGTAGCATCAATCTTAGCTTCTAGTCCCAATCTGTGTCTTTGAGCCTCTAGTTCTTATGCATTAACCATCTTTCGAAGAGTTCTCTGAAATTCAGGGTCGTAAGGAAGCAATGGGGCTCCTTTGCTTCTAGTGTTGGGCATGCACAATCTGACTTTCCTAAAAAAGACACAAACAACAAACAAAATGTAAAATTAGGAAATATAACTACAAATCGAATAAAAGCTAGTAAAATAATTCCGAATTGAAATTCCCCGGCATCGGGGGAAAAATTTGATACGTCCAAACTTATACTTCAAATAAGAAGTGTAAACGGTCATCATTGTCAATTTATAGACCTCAACTAGAGTTGAGGTCGATCCCACAGAGAATTTCCTTACAGATAAGGTTTAATTACCTCATTTATTCGAATGTCGTTATTATCTCCTAAACAAATAACAACAGAAAGTAAATTGGGTTTGGTTGAAATGTTCTTATTACCAACACTTGCAATCAAAATCTAGATTTATGGTTAACATACTATCTCATTGTAACGTTGATTCAATTAATTAAGAGAAACCAAGATTGTATTCACCATGACATTAGTTCTAATGCTCTCCCATAATTTAAGTGTCAGGCAAATCAATGTTTACAAAATCTTTGTGAGTTAAATTTATCTAACGCTTCTCAGCTTAATTAGATAATGACCACTCATGTTCTCTCGAACTAAGAGTGTTATCAACATTGAACCTCGCTTAAAATGATATAGTGTTAAATATCTCTTCTCTCTAACTCAAACTTTAACTCCAATTCGTTAATTTGCTTCAGCTTTTTCATAACTGGTATTTTTCTCTCAAACAAATACCAGATACAAGCTCGTCTAATGCGTGCACTTACTAGACCTAAATGATGTTGAAAGCTAAAAACTATAGGTTGCAAACAAAAACTGCCTTTTACTCGTTTTACGGGGTTGCTACTAGAATATCGTCATAGATCCCACAACCCCAGTAGTGGAGTTTAGCCACTCATGCTTTCACATAAGCAATCAGAAATTAGGGGAGAAAACATATTGAAAAAGACTTACAAAATTGATTGGAAAGTCAACAATCACTTTGATAATCTGATAGACTGAATTCGAATCTCGAACGGATAATAATAATCGAAAGATCAAAAATTGAAAGCTAAGAGTAATACTGTGTTCTTTGTCGTCCAACATAAGATAATCAATAATCAAAAACTACCTAAAGTAATTCAAAATAGAATGTTTAAAATGAGTCCTAGTCGAACTAGGACTGAAATGTCGGAAGGCTCTACAGCCACTTTTACGGCCCGTAGAAGGCTTCACAAACCGTGAAGCCTTCTATGAACTTTTCATAAATTGCCTTTAAACCTTGGTCACTGGAAACATGCACCACGGCAAGCACGACGGTCCGTAGTGAGTACCACGGCCCGTGAAGTGGTTCGTGGTCTTCACTTGGGTTCCAACTTTTCAATGCCGTCAATGGTTCCTCTTCACGGAAAGCATGACGGTCCGTAGTGAGGACCACGGCCCATGAAGTGGTCTGTGGTCTTCACTTGGGTTCCAACTTTTCAATGCCTTCACTGGTTCCTCTTCGCGGCAAGCACGATGATCCATAGTGAGGACCACGACCGGTGCAGTTGTCTGTGGTCTTCACTTCGATGTTTTCCAAAACTTTTTCTTCATTTTTTTCTTTTCCACTTTTCGTCTGTTTCACCTGTACAACGCAACCAAATGCATTATATCTACATAAATGCACTCGAGTCTAGTATCAATTCTTAGTTTTCAAGCATTAAATGTGCCAAGATTTTGCGGCACATCAGTGCTCTCCGGGCGTTACAAACATGGTATCAGAGCATAAGGTTTTGGGAATGGTTTTTAGGATTGATGTCTCACAAGCCACATCTTGTTGAGTCTTGTTCATGGATGTGAGTCGCGACACATCTATGAGTAAGAGGCTATAGGACGTTAAGAAGTTTCACTTTCCTCATTACTCTTGAGTCGTGCCATAGAGCTTAACTCCATAAGATCTCTCTCTTATTCCTCACCTAGTGGTCTTCAAGATGTGACTACTCGAAAGGCTAATGCTTCAAGGATCGAGGGATAAAAGGTTAGGGGAGATGCCAATTGTGGCAATGTGACTAGGTAAGACTTGATTTATTTGGATGAAATCCTTTAGTATAGATGATTTTCTTTATGGCTATGTGTGATGTTGGAGTTTTGAGGTTTCTTGAAAGATTTGATAAATAGTGGTGTTTAAGTGATGCCTAGAGATGTTGAGTGAGTAGACTCCTTTAAAAGAGGGTAGAAGTGAAATTCACCTTTGTTTGGAATCATCTTATATGATGAAAGTGAAGGTTTAGTGATGACTTGTTCCGACCTTAGAATGGAAAGAAGTGATGCTTAAGAGTATTTGTTAGGCTTGCTCCCAAGGGGAGATAATGTGCTTAGATGACAAGGTCGTTGAGTGTCCTTGATGTTCATGACTTGAATTCTCACCTTATGAGGTGTAGTGAGTTTAAGAAGTTTAGACCCGGTGTGGTAGACTCATATGAGACCTTGAGTAAGTGTCCTAGTAAGGGTTATAGTAAAAGATGTTACTAGAGTTGACAAAGGAGCTCTTCCGGATGAAGGCACCGGTATGTGATAGTTCCATATAATTGTGAATGTTTTATTGAGGTTCCTTATGTTATTTTCATGATAGCCTTAGTTGGGTCTACTCCTAAGTGGGGGATAGTATGTTGAATAGTAAGGTTGTTGAGAATTCCAAGATCCTTATCTCTTTTTTTCTATTCTTATTCAAACTTGTGACCAAGAGTTCTGTCACGCCCTGAGAGCACCCCCTAGACGTGACCGGCATACTTGACCCCGAATGGGTCGCATACAATCCCTTAGCATAGTCATAACATATGGTCATAGAAAAATATGGGAAATTTAAAAACTTTCTTTAACAATCAATTGAAAAATATTTCATAAAAGCGAAAGTCTTTACTAAGTCTATGTCTCGAAAACCATCTATGAATAACATGTATAAAAGTTTTGGGACGCAGCCCATAATAAGTCTAAAACATAGGAAATGACATAAAGGAACATAGTGGGTTTGTTCTCGAAGCTATGAGGACTCACCAATTCTTCAAGTCTTCAAATGCCTTAGAAACCTAGCTTCCAAAGCAACCCAATCTCCAACACCCTACATTTGATTAGAATGTAGGCAATATGCGTTAGTACAAAATGTACCAAGTATGAAAGCTAACATACCAACATAAAACATCTCAAAATGGTTAGTCAACATAAGACATAATCATAAGCGATAATAACATAAATTCCAATAAAGTATCATAATACAAGTCAACATAATAACATGTATATGAACATAAGAGCTAAATTATACTTATAGCATAGCCTTAACTTAACCTTCATAATTACATCCTTATACCATTAGTCTTTCATACTACAATTGAACTACTTCACAAGCAACCTCCAAGCATACTTGTGCAATGCAAAGATAGCATCCCATAATACTATCCAAGCTAAGTACTCTCTTTGGTCATTCTTTGTCATAGTCCACCTTCATAGTCAAGACCTAGGTTTTCATGTCATAAGAGCACTATACCCTTAAGTAACCTCAAGGCACACTTATGCAATGTATGTAGGGCATCCCATAATACCACACACACTAAGCATATCCTTGAAGTCACCATATTCATTTCATCATTTCTAGGTGTCACTATTGACCTACTTTCATATTGACAAGGAACTATCATCTTAAGTCAATCTTATCATGGAAGGCAACTATAGCAACAATCCAAACTAGTCATACATCATATAAGAGGACACTTCATAAGTAGCTTCAAGTCATACTTGTGCAATGTATGAGTGGCATCCCATACTACCACTCACACTAAGTACTCCTTTAGGCTAGCTTACTCGATGCCAACTATCTTTCACTCTAGTCTATCAAAGAATAGAATACTACCATACTAGACCTAACTACCAAGGAAAACATACTATCATACAATCCAAGCTATCAAAGGAAGGATACAAGTACCAACCTAGTCACCATGCAACCATTCAATAAGATGCAAGCTATCCTTAAGGGAGTATGAATCCTCAACCCTAAGCTATCCTTAGGAGAGTATGGTGTCTCAATCCTAAGCTACCATAAAATGGCCTTGGCCTAACCAAGTCAAGCTACCATGAAGAGCATTCTAACCATGCTAGTTCAAGCTACCCATAGGAGAGCATAGATCCTCAATTCTAGGCTACCATGCCTATACCAATGCAAGCTACCATGAAAAGCACCCTATCAATGCTAGTTCAAGCTAACCTTAGGAGAGCGTAATTCCTCAATCCCAAGCTACCATGAGATCTACCATTCCAAGCTACATAATTCAACTATCCATGAAGGAATCATAAGACTCAACCTCAAGCTATTTTATTCTAACAAGCATGACTCATTTAAGGTGATTAACCTTTCACATTCTACCTATATGCAACATATCTCATCATTTTAGACTTACTTTTTAAGCCCTAGTGATCAACATTATGACTTCAATCCCTACATTCAAGATTTACTCCACAATCATCATACTAGTCTAGATCACAATACATACTTGTCACAAGCCTTAGTCATAGGTAATTCTAAGCATTATTCATCACAGTCCCAATTCTAACCATTTCGATTCATGTCCTATAATACATGCATAAGTCTAGTTCAATTCATGACTTCATATTCCTATTCTTGAATAATTCCCATTCATGACAACAATCCAAGAGAATCTAGCAAGAATCATCAATTCTTCATCAAAAGACAAACCCACATACTTTGAAAATTAGGATTAATCAAGGAATTCACATAAAATCTTCATAATATCATGAATCAACAATAAAATAATCATATAAAAGTATTACCCAACCGTTTGGGATCATACCCATCTAAAACCCATGCTTTGGAAGTAACCCTAGCTTAGTTTGGGGTTTTTCTTCACAAATCTTGGGGGTTTCTATGGGTGGAATAACCCATAGATGAAAATCTTAAAATACCTTAATCAATTCCCTAGCACGAGCCTTCACCAATGGAACCTTTGTTCTTGACCTTAGCTTCAAACCCTAGCTTCTTCTTTAATGGAGTTGCTTGCTAGAGAGAAATATTTGAGAGAGGAGTGATTGGGGTTTTGATTTAAGTCTAATGTAAAGTGACTTAAACTTGGGGGTTAAGGACTTAAAATAGTCTAAATAGGTGAATAAAAGACATACAAAACGACCCCCACTTAAACATAGTCGAATAGGAATTTACCCAAAAGTCCCTCAACTTAGTCGTCCCGTCCAGGCACCACGGCCACTTGGACGGTCCATCAAGGGCACAACGGCCCGTGGTGGTGCCCGTGGTTCATTGACCAGTAGCTCCCTCAACTTGCCAAGACACTAAAACACTAAGGCACCTTCACGGACCACTTCACGGTCTGTGGTCAAGACCACTGGCAGTGGAAGTGGTCGTGAACATGGGGCAGTGTGTTGGCCTTGCCTCCCATGGGACTAAGGATTCTTCACGGACCCTTCACGGACCGTGGTCCACGCCACTGGTCGTGAAGGTGGTCGTGAACTCTTAGGCAGTAGCTTACCAAGGTGGGGCAGCCTTGGCACTTTGGCTTAGGCTTGCCCTTTTGCCTTGGTACTTGCCCTTCCCATGCTCAACCAAACTCTCAAAGTTCATCTAGGATACTAGGTCTAATACGTACCTTGATTTCCTACCATTAAACCCCTCATTCTACACACATAAAGTCTCATCTACGAATCTATTTCACATACATCAAACCTTAGAACCCTAGCTTGTGGCTCTAGTTTGGTCTACTAGTTTTCGAGGTGTTACAACTTCCTAGTAGCTTGTTGTATATTTTGGAGTCATGGGTGATTATGTGTTTCCATGGTCTTCATATGATATTCATGTGAGTTTACATTTAAATGAGAAAATGAGTTTTATAAATTGTGTTCCTCATGTTGATGTGCATCTAGTAAGAGGTTGCTTAAATACATCATAAGTTGACTTGTTGATCATGCTTAAATGTGTCTTTGAGAAGAGTTGCATAATTTGAATTATGGTGTTGTAATGAGCATGATGTGAGTTGGAGAAGGTAGTTCCTCCAACGAAATGAGAAATATTGATGATTTGTGCATAATGAGTTTGTAGATGTAGTTCCTACTTTCTTGTGTTGCATTGAGCTTATTGATGTGGAGTTGATGTTTCCTCCTAGTTTTGTGCATTGATTATAATGTTGCATGCATAATGGGCTGCTAATCTTGAGTCATTAATCCCTTAATGTTTAAAGTGTCATTTGAGGATGAATGGTGGGGAATAATGTAGCGACCCATAAAACGAATAGGTAAAACTAGAGCCTAACGAGTTTAGTTTGGAATTTGAGTTGAGGTTTTATGTTGTTGTTTGATGTCCGAGCTATGGTTGAGGGATTTAGGGGTTAAGCGTTAAGGTACGACTCCCCAAGGACCACCATAGGGTTCCTTGAGGAGGAACCTAAAGCCTAACCCCCAAGACCCCAAGATTACCAAAAGCTGTCAAATTAAGGGTGACCTACGGATGGGGTTCACGACCCATAGGTCCATCCACGCCCCGTGGATGGCCTCCGTAGGTCAAGAGCCCCAAAATCATGCCCCATCCCCAGATCACAGACCAACAGGATGGTCCGTTAGTGGACTCATGGTCCATAGGTCTAGGGTGTGAGTCACTGCCTGGTTTGCTGTCTAGACACGGCTAAGGCACATGTTTAATGGTAAATTCCTATTTCGACTTTTTAAGTGTTTGGACGGTTATTTTAGATTAATTAAAGTATTTTAAGAGTATTAAAACCATTAAACTAAGTATTAACTCCTTTATTCCAAATAACCAAATCAAATCAAAAGAGTTCTTCCCTCTCAATATTTCTCTCTTTAGAAGTTCTCAAAGAAGAAGAAGAAGTGGGAGCTAGGGTTTATGGATTCAAAGTGTTCTTCCTCAAATTTCTTGGTGATTCTCAAGTAAGGTATGTTGATCCTTCATCTAGGGGTAGCTTTCATCCCTAGAGTCCATTCCAAGTTAGTTTTCAAAGTTTTCAAGTTTCTCCAAAACCCTAGGTTTTACTCTAAATCATGGGTTCCTTCTTCAAATGATTTTAATGGTTTATAAATGACAAATTATGATTGAATTGGTGTTTAATTTATGGTTTATGGTGAAAATACTCCAAGAACCCATGAGTTTCTTCAATTCCTAAATTGTGCCTTTATATAGTGGATTAGTTGATGATGAATGTGTATGAATTGAATATGGTTGAATTGCTTTAGATTGTGAAGTACATCGTTACCCATGCCTAAATTGTAGTAAATTATTGGTGTGTTGGTGATTGTGAATTATGGACTTGAAGGGAAAGTTTTGATCAATTATATGTTAAAGTAGAATTATTCTTGAGCTATTGATCCATTTGAAAGGTGGAGGTGTTTAATTATTGTGTATATTGTGGTATTGAATCGATGGATATTTTCCTTGTACTCCTATATATGAAGGATCTATGAAGGATCATGATGTGACGTATATGTGTGTGATTTCAATGATAGTATTATGATCATGCTTAGAATGCTATAGTGCTATTATTGAAAGGCTATTCTCAATTAACACTCGTGAATGAAAATGATAGAATGTGAAGGGTTTTCTTCAAAGTAATGTGGTATCTTGAATTGGTAGGCTTAGGCATCCTTTTCTTGAATGAATGAAAGTATTGTTGATTGTTGAATCTTGAGTTGGTAGGCTTAGGCATCCTCTCTTGTGTAATGAATGTGTATTGACTTAAATAATATGAATCGATAGTCCAATGGCATTCCTTTCATAAATGACTAATGAAGTATTCTAGGCTTTGTCTTGAATCGATAGACCTAGAGTAGGTAGCCCTTGCATGATGAGTCTTTGAACTATTATAATGATGTGTGTTGGATTGGTAGGCATATGGCACCTTTCCATAAATGATGTTAATGAACCTTGGGATCGATAGGCTTATGTCACCCTTCCATGAATGTTGATGATGAACCTTGAATCGGTAGGCTTATGGCACCCATTCATGAGGAGTCTATGAATGAATGTAGTTGATAAACCTTGAATCGGTAGACCCGAAGGTGGTAACCCTTTCATGTGTGAAATGATGACCATGAATTGGTAGACCCGATGTAGATGTCACCCTTCTTAGAAAGTCAAAGAGTTATCCTTAATGTACCTTGAATCGGTAGACCTAATGGTAGTGGCCCTTTCTTGTGTAATGTACTTTGGGTCGGTAAACCTAGTGTTGGTAGCCCTCCCAAGTACAATGATGTAATGTGAATGAACTACTCTATGCAAATTGTGGCTAAGCACCTAGTGGATATGGTAAGGTGGAAACTCTCCCAATGTTAGGCTAGAGTTCCAATGAACATATTCCTATCCCATAACTATGTGCCCACATAGGATATATATTAGCCAGTAATTTCTACCAAAGCTAAGATATTATCTAGTTCTACCTTAGGCAAGTTGAACACCTTTCTTCAGTGTGGGGTCATATGACATCGGATTCCATGACTTAGCTCTCATGGTCTATGTCGGTTAAACTCATATTCCCATTATGTGAGATGTGCATTATAGTTTCTTGAGAAGATCTACAAAGTGTGGGTAGTAGTATGAGATGCTATCCATATATGGCACGAGTAGGCTTCAAGAGGGCTATAGTGAGTTCTCTAAGTCTTAATGACTAATGAATGAAAGTTCTCTAAATGAAGCTAATGAAGAATGTTGATTTATATGTTTAAGGTAATGATACATGCTATACTTGGATTGTATTATGAGTTACTTCCTTGTTATGACTTATGAAATGTTTATGTCTCTTATATATGAGTATGGTATAAAGATGAAAAGTATGAATGGTAAGTTCACTTTTGGTGGCCTTAATTTGGTACTTAAGTAGGGATGGTGGTATGGGACACTATCCTTACATTGCACAAAGTATAGCTTGAGGTTGCTTAAGGTGAAAGCTTAATGTGATGAAATGGTTTATATGTTGATTATGTCTAGTGTGATGAAATGACTTGTATGATGCTATGGTTGTATCTTATGCCTCTTTTACTTATGTTCATGAAGATTTCTAAAGAAAATTGGCATATGCGTAGTTTTCAACCAAATGTCCGTTTAAGCATGATTTTTGCATGGTCATCATACTTAGTACATCTTTGTGTGCTAACCCATATTTCTTCTATTTTCTACAAAGTGTAGGTTCCGGCAAGTGAGTTGAGTTCTCTCTAGTTGAAGCTTGGCCTGAGTTCTTCCATGACTTTGGTATGTCCTCATAGATCGAGGACAAGTACTTTGATGTTTCTTTCTTTATGTAATAGATATTTTTAAGCTTTCGATTGTAAAGGGTCATGACCCTACTTGTGTTTCAAGAATGTTTTTAGATGGCCATGTGAGAGTCTGTTCATGGTTATGGTTAAAAAACCAAATCGAACCGCAATCCGAACCAAACCGATTAAAAACACTGATATTTGGTTTAGTTTGGTTAGGTTTGGTTTTTGAAGTTTAAAAACCGATATTATTTGGTTTGGTTTTGGTTTTACTAAAAAATATCCGCAAAAATAACTAAACCGAACCGATAAATTATATATAAAAATTTTATAATTATTTATATATTATTCATAAATAAAATATAAATATTTTATTAAATTTTAATGAACTTAAGTCTTTTAACTTTATCATTTTATCAAGCCCAACACTTAAATTTCAGCCCAACTATTAAACCTTAATTCTAACTCCACCAAAATTTATTATTTAAGTGATTTTTACCTACAAATTCTAACTCCACCAAAATTTATTCTAACAAATTCACAGTGCGCAGCTTTGTTCTTCTTTTTATTTTAAAAAAAATTTCAAAGCAGTCGTCTACTCCTTCTCTTCATCTTCTTTAGTCATATTGGTCTTTTCTTCTACATCTTCTTAAGTTCTCGACTTCAAATACAAGGAACAAAAGTGAAGATTGAAGGTAATTTTTTATATTATATTGTTTCTTGATTCTAGCTAATTTTAATCTAGAGAGCATGACTTCAAAATTGATATTTTTTCATATTTCTTTTTTCTGTATGAATTTCAGATGAAACAACTAGTAGAGGTTGAAGATTTGGAAGATTTGAAAGTTCAACCTCAAGTAAAAAATTCTACAACGGATAAAACTCAAGCAAAAGGTAATTTTTCAAAAACTTCTTGGAACAATCCGCCGAATCCTCCGAAGAATAGAAAAGAACAACTCTGGACAATGGGGTAAGTGGTAGAAAAACCTTTGAAGTTTGGGATCATTTTTCAGAGATTACTAGTAAAGTGGGTGAACTGAAGGCAAACTGTAAGTACTGTTTTAAAGACTTTGCTTGGACTAGTAAGAATGGGACTTCTAATCTTTGGGGACATTTACTTACTAAGTGTACGAAATACCCTTTCAAGTCTTTTGATAAAAAGCAAAGAACTCTTAAACCTATTAAAAGAGAGGGACCAGTAGATTTTGAGAAGGTTGTTTATAATGTCACCGAAGTCAGGAGGGCCATTGTTGAGTTTGTTATAATTGATGAACAACCATTTAGAGTCGTTGAGGGTGAAGGCTTTAAGAGACTAATATCGCTTATTTTGCCAAATTATGAGTTGTCATCTCGTATTACTGTTGCTAGAGAATGCTTAAAAATTTATCAAGAAGAAAAACAAAAGCTTAAAGGACTTGTTAAAGGTCAGCGTGTTTGTATTACTAGTGACACATGGACTTCACTCCAAAATTGTACGTATATAGTCATTATTGCCCATTGGATTGATGATGAGTGGAAGTTGCAAAAAAAGATTCTGATTTTTTTTCAAACTCTAGATCACAAAGGTGAGACTATTGCAAAAGCTATTGAATCTTGTTTGTTAGATTGGGGAATAGAAAATCTACTTACAATGACACTTGATGATTCAACAGCTAATGATGCAGCAATTACACACTTAAAAGGGAGAAGTAGTGATTGGAAAGGTGTTATCATGGAAAATAAGTTTTTACATGTTAGGTGCAATGCCCATATTCTAAACTTGATTGTGACAGAAGGATTGAGTGAATAAAATAAGTCTATTTCTTGGGTAAGAAATGGTGTGAAATATGTTAAGTCTTCTTGTGCAAGAACTACTTTTTTCAAGTCATATGTTGAAAAGGTTAAACTAGATACTCGTGGACTTTTGAGTTTGGATGTTGAGACGGTGGAACTCTACATATTTGATGTTAAATACTATTGTCAAATTTGAAAAGGCATTTTCAAGAATGTATATTGATGATCATAAGTACTTTAAATATTGTCTTGACTCAGGTGGAAAGATTGGAAAGATAGATCATCAATCTTTAGAAGACTGGAGAGATGTGAATGTATTTCTCAAGTTTCTGGATATTTTCTATCAAACCACTTTAAAAAATTTGAGTACTTTACATGTTACTTCAAATACTTTCTTTCATGAGCTTTTTAATCTTCAAAGCATAATTGTCAATTATTCAAAGTGTGATGATTCTCTTTTGATTAGTATGGCTAAGAAGATGAAAGGTAAGTTTGATAAATATTGGGGTGATTTTGATGATATGAATATGTTGTTGTTCATTGCCGTTGTGTTGGATCCTCATTTCAAAATGAAGTATGTGAAGTTTATTTTTAAGAATTATTATAATTCTGTGGAGGGATGTAGTAATTCTATTAAAGTAACGGATACTTTAACTAGCTTATATAATCATTACAAAAATTCTATTGCTGGGACTTCTTGTGAAACTATTGGAGATCAAACTGATGCGCTGAGTGAAGTTAGTGCAATGGATACTTCTGATGTGTGGCAATCTTAATGGGAGAAATTTCTTGAAAAAGAAAATAATAATGTTGATGATAAATCTGATCTTGACAAGTATTTGGAGGATGATGTAGAGAAGATTAAGGATTTTAATATTTTAAATTGGTGGAAAACTTCATATGAAAGATATCCAATAGTCTCTAGAATTGCAAGAGATATGCTTGCTATTCCTACATCTACTGTTGCTTCATAATCTTTTTTTAGCACTGGTGGTCGCATTCTTGATTGTTATCGAAGTTCTTTGTCACCAAAGACTATTGAAGCTCTTCTTTGTACTCAACAATGGTTACATTTAGTATCTACAGAATGCAAGATTGAAGATCTTTTACAAGAAATGCAAAATCTTGAAATAGTTGAAAAGGTATTATTTTACAACTTACTAGTTATCTCTTCCCGTTTCTTTTATTGGTTCTGAAATTTTGATTTCAAAAACTTGAAATAGTTGCAAAAGGTACTACTTTACAGCTTATTAATTCCTTCTTCTAGTTTATTTTGGCTCTTAAAATTTGATCCATAATAGAACTTTTTACTTATCTCTTATTGTCTTTTCTAAAGAAAAAAAAAGTTGGATCATATTTTTGTTTGTAAATATTACCTAATATAGTTTTTTTTCCAGCATATCCGGACACTACTTTGAGCATTGAGTAATTTAGAGCTCAAGCTAAGCTAAAGAAGATGGTAATTGATCAGTTTGAAGCACTGAATTCTCAGTTACCACAACATGCAAGATTCAATATGTTATATATTTATTCAAGACAACTCTGCTAGTATTGATTTTCCACTACATATATAAATTGCTTTCTCTTTTTAGAAATAAGTCTTCTAACAACTTGATGAATTTTTTTAGTCCTCTTTCAATTGTTCTATGACTGGTATTGCTTAATTAAATTCACAATTGTTTTTCTATGGATTGTTTATGTACTATGTATTTGTGACTATCGAGATGCATACGCCCTCAAAAACTATATACTTTCAAACCAAAATAACCAAAAAAATTGAACCAAACCGAACCAAACCAATGGTTATTTTTTTGATTTCGTTTGGTTTGGTTTTAGAAATTTAAAAACCCATTAATTTTGGTTTGGTTTTGGTTTTAGCCAATAACCGATCCAAACCGAACCATGAACACCCCTTTGTGAGACAATATACTTCCACTATTTTGAATGAAGTTTTTAGATTGTATGAATTTTAAATAAGTTTTAATTCTATACCATTTTCCTTATATCGAATGTTATGAATGCTATGAGACTTTTATGAGGCTTTTCGGAGTCTTGTACGCCGGTGACAGCTAGGGGGTGCTCTTGGGCAGTTACAATAGACAACTGGGTAATCATAATTGATAGTGAATAGCTGTAAAGCAGTGACTAAGCTAGACTTTAGTGGGGGTAAACTTTCTCTTGAACAATTTACCACGAATCAAATTGGTTTCTCTTGAACACCAATAAGCAGCAATTAAGAAAACCCTTCGCTTTAGTCCATTCACTCTCTCGAGCTGAATGTGTGGAAAAGGGTTTAGGATTCACTCTCTCAAGCTGAACCCATGACAAACCAATACCCACAGACAGTCAAATCAGTAATCTTAGTTTTAAAACCTCTCTCTCGAGCAAGACAAAAACACGAAGGTAGAGTTACATTTGCAACTACAACCCTTTAGATTAAACCAAAATTATTGAATGAAATCACTTTTAAACAACATTTACACTATCAAATAATAATACCCAGCAGCTAAATCAACCCATAATCACATAATCACACCCCAAGAATTAGGGTTTTAGCTAGACATAGTAAAAAGGTAGAAATCGATACCGAATTGCATTTCCATCAACTGGGTACAATAAATATTATCTTTACAGAGGTCTAAGATGAAGAATCTTCAACACCCACCTCCAATTTCTTAGAAATGGAAATCTCCAAATCTTCAAAGCTAAAGAAAATATTGTCTCTAAACTAAGTTGTCAAACTTGAAAACTCAATAATAAGATTTATCAAAAAACATTAAAAAAAAAAAAAAAACCTCACTAAACTAAAAATTCAAACGAGTAGTTATAGTTGTCAAAAATGTGTTGCGAAGGACCATTTGGTGCAATAAGTCGGGATCGCCGATCCACTCGGCGATCCGCCTTTTTGTTAGTTCCATCGCCTTTTTGCTTTGTCATTCAGCAACTTCAAGTTCTGCAACTTTGGGCGATATAGTACTGCATCACAGAACCGTTCGGCGACTCGCCGACTGCTCCTTTCTATCGCCGACTTGAGTTTCTCCTTCAGGGCTTGGCACACTAGAACATTAGGCGAGATTATGGCCATTCGACGACTCGCCTAATGGTTTAGGCGATCATCAAGCCTTCTTTTCTTCATTCTTTCAGCTGCCTTATTCCTTTTTGCTCATTAGTATCCATGCTTTGCTCTTCAACAAAAATACCTGAAAATCAAGGATTTACATCAGTTATTGGCACAAAATATGCATTTGAGGACACTAAATCTATTAAAATATAGACCTAAATGAGTCCAAAATGTGGACTCATCAACACCCCCAACTTAAACTTTTGTTTGTTCTCAAGTAGAACTCAAGTTTAGCAGTTCAAAAAGGACGTCTCAAACAGTGCTACACAAGACTCAATTATGAATGCACACAAAAAGACACAATCTACTCATGCAAGAATCAATTGTGCACTCAAAGATTCAAATTGTGACTCACCATTATCAAAGAATCTTAAGCTTACAATACTTGCTTCAAATGCAAGTTCAAGCTCAACAAAGGTGTTCAAATGCCCTCACACAAAGGATGGTTCCATATTCACACACAATGGTTCACAATTTAAAGCTCCGGAATCAAATGCAACGCTCACACTTACAAAGATGACCACAATGCATGACTTCACCCATAGGTTTGCTCATATTTTCCAATCGACCCTTGTTTCATCTCACTCAAGATCAAAAAGGTCTTTTCAAGGCTTGTAATGGGGCTGAGTGCAAAGGTATGGTCATTTAGGCTCAATGGCTGTAATCCTCATGAGATGTGGTGTGAACAACACTTTCTTTCCTTTTCTTTATCATTCTCCTTCGTGATCACAAGTCACCCCATTATTCATCTTCCATGGACTGTTGGATACCCCATTTTCTTTTCACTTTCAGAACTTTATTCCACAAAAATTTTTCGTTCTTTTTCTTTTTCATTTTTTTCTTCTTTTTCTCTCTTATTTTTAATATGGAGGGGTTCCATTTTTCTCAAAACCATGGGTCAAAAGGGGACTTTCTTACACTTCTTTATTTACCTTCTCTTTTCACCACACCCCCAACTTAGGCTTTTGGCCTAACTTGGCTATTCAAACTAACCACAATTCATGAGGATTATGGGTAATGGATAAAGAGAGGTCAAAATTTCATCAAGTTTCTTCCAAGAAAAGGTCAAGGCTTAAAGGGTGTTCAAGCAGAGTTCACACACTCATAAGGTAAGCCACAAAAAGAGGTATAATGTCAAATTGTTTCACACTCTTTAAAGTTGCCTAAGATCAGGTCAAGAGATTGCATCACTTAGTCAACCGGACCAGCGGGGAAAATTCTAGGTGTCATCACACACGGTTCACAGTAAGCTCATCACGCAAGGCATTGACACCAATGATAAACAAGACTCCACACTTTCGCTAGTGTTTAATGTTCATCACAAGAAACTCAATTCGATACTTGGCTAGTCACAACGAGATGCAAAGAGTTCACATATTTCCAATGCAACTTCATTTGACCTCATCGTAGCCGCAGATTCATGTTTGTTCGATTGAGAGCACTATTCAAGTCATTGATATTGATCAAAACCAATACTCAAATTGGCAAGAGAACAGCCACATACAAACAAGAGGTGGCACAAATTTTTTGGAAGGGTTAAAATCATTTATAATTAAAAACAAGGAGCCACAAGCTCATTTATCCACAAAATGCAGTGTAAAACACCATATAAAGCTCAAAACCCAAATATATAATCAAAACAATATTCACAAAAGGGCACAAAAGGTGGGCCTCACCCCACCACAAATAAAAAACATTTGTCCTCAAATACAAACAAATATATCCAAAAGTCAAAAAGTACGACAGAGAGGGAGGTAAAGAAGAATCACGTCTACTCAGTTACTTCATCAGTCTAGGCATAAGTGCCCGATGCATCAATCTGACTTTGGGCATCAGTGCCCGAAGTATCACTCTGAATTTGGGCATCAATACCCGGAGTCACCTCAGAAGGACTAGCTCCACAAGGCCCACCCATGGCGGTGTCTCTCAAAGAGGTCTGGCATGCAGTCTCAAACATGGCATCCTCCAGATTAGCCAGATCGTCACATACTGCATCATCATACACCTATATCTGCTCCTCATCGGTCTTTGCCTCTGAGTCATCAGTTGTTGTGACATCTCTACATTCCTCTCCGGTGGTAGCCGGATGAATCACCGAGGTCTCTGGGGCATCAACATAATCAGCAGCCTCAAACAAGGTACTAAAGTCTGTAGACTTGAGATAGTCCACATCCTTCCTCAGGTCTACTACCTCAGCTCTCAAAGTCGTAACCTCGGAGGTCTCCCCCTACCTGCTCTCACAAGCCTCAACTCTCGTGGTAAGAGTATCAATAGAAGTCTGGAAGGGGGTCATTGAAGCTAGAATAGATGCCTCAATCATCAAGGGAATGGATCTTTCTAGCCGGGTCACTCTCACGTCAGCTTAATGGGCTAGGTGCCCCATCTTTCGGATCATCGCCTGAGTAATCTTAGTTGGCTGGGTAATGTTTACGTAATCAAAACACGCCTTACAATTCGAGTGTCTACGATCGTACAATAGTTTAGTAACCTAACCAAGGGTTGGGGTCGAGTCCCAAGGGAATGGGCGTGAAAATTAATGGAACAATAAAATTTAGTTCTAATTAGTCATAGCTAAAAACATTATCATATATAAACATTATAAATCAAAGAGGGGTGACGCAAGCGTCAAATATAAATGTGGGGTTTGTAGCAATAAACACTTTAAAACAACGAAAATAAGCAAAAACGAGATAGAGAGTTTGGGGATTCTTGGGATGTGATAGGAATACGGGATAGACTACACTATTGGGTACATGATTTTGTTGGTAAATTCATTGAATCTTTGTGACTAGGCTACACTATAGTGGGGGTAAATTCTCTCTCAAGCAACTTACCCCGAATCAACCCCGTTCCTCTAGGACATCGGGTTGCCGATTTAAGCACAACCTCCGCCTTAACCCACTCACTCTCTCGAGCTGAGTGTGCGGGAATGAGACTACGGTTCACACTCTCGAGCTAAACCTCATGTCGACCCATTTCCACCGCCATCAATTTAGTAGTCTTAGTTTTGCGTCCTCTCTCTCGAGCAGGCCGAAAACACAAAGGTGAAGTTGTATTTGCAACTACAACCTTATTAAGTTCCACCACAACTACTAAATGAAATCACATCAAAACAACAAATAAACCAACAACAAACAAAACCCAACAGATAATCTGACTCATATTCACAAAATAACACCCCAAGAATTGGGGTTTTAGCTAGACATGTAAAAGAGATAGAAATGTATACCAATATCAGTTTCCATCAATGGGTATGCAAGATTAAGTCTCAAAACAAGTCTAGAATGAAGAATCAGCAAGACCCAACTCCAAAAGCTTCAAGTTGAAACCTTTTGAATATTCAAGGTTCTCCCAAAAACTCTCAAAATATTCTAAGTCTAAAACTGAGTACTGAATGTTAGAATATACAACTTGATACTAATAATAAAAAGTGAACTAGTATTTATAGTTTTTCAGAAATGTGTTGCGAAGGAGCGTTCGGTGAAGTTAGTCGTGATTGCCAACGCACTCAGTGATCTGCCCTTTGGCTTGCTTCATTGCCTTTCAGGTTTTGCCTTCAACATCCTCGCATCCTGGATCATTGGGCGATATAGTACTACTTCGTGGATCTACTCGGCTACACGTTGAATACTCTTTTTCACCGCTAATTTGATCCTTTCCTTTAGGGTTCAGCACACTGAAGTAAAAGGTGAGGATAAGACTTGTTGGAGACTCACCAAATGGGTTCGGCGATCCACATATCATTATTTTTCCGTTCTTTCAGCTGCCTTTGTTCCTTTTTGCTAAGTAGTGTCCATGCTTTGCCTCAAAATCCAATTACCTGAAACTTAAGTGTTTTCATCAGATATTAAGACAAAATATGCATTTGAGGACGCAATTTCTATCAAAATATAGCCCTAAATGAGTCCAAATTGTGGACTCATCAATACCCCCAACTTAAAATTTTGCTTGTCCTCAAGCAAACTCAAGTTCAGTCGTTCATATAAGGTGTCTCGAACAGTGCTACACAAGACTCAATCATGAATGCACACAACAAGACTCAATTTACTTATGCATAGATCAATTGTGCACTCAAAGATTCAAGTTGTGACTCACTTACACCAAAGAATCTCATGCTCACAATACTTGCTTCAAATGCAATTTCAAGCTCAACTAAAGTGTTCAAATTCCCTCACACAAAGAATGATTCCATATTCACACATAAAGTTCTAATCACTTAAAAAGCTTCAGAATCAAATGCAACGCTCACCCTCACAAAGATGAAAACAATGCATAACTTCACCTATAGGTTTGCCTGTGTTTTCCAACCGACACTTGTTTCAGCTCACTTGAGATCTAAAAGGTCTGTTTAAGGCTTGTAATGGGGCTGAGTGTAAAGGTATGGTCATTTAGGCTTAGTGACTTTCATCCTAATGATATGTGGTACTCACAACACTTCCTTTCTTTTTCCTTCATCATTCTCTTAAGTGCTCATAAGTCATTCCATTATCTACTTCCCATGGATTTTTGGGAACCACATTTTCTTTGGTACTTTATTCCACACTTTTCGTTTTCATTCTTATTTCTTTTCTTTTTCTTTTTCTTCTCTTTTTATTTTTATTTTTATAAGGGGTTCCATTTTTCTTAACACCATGGGTTAAAGGAGATTTTCTTTGCACTTCTTGACTTTCCCTTTTCTTTTCACCACACCCCCAACTTAGGCTTTTGGCCTAAGTTGGCTATTCAACTAACCACAAATCAAGAGGATTATAGGTAGTGGGTAAAGCAAGGTCTATTGTTCATCAAGTTTCTTCCAAAGAAAGGTAAGGCTCAAGAGGTGTTTAAAAGAGGTTCACACACTCACAAGGTAGGTCACAAAAGAGGTATATGTCAAATTGGCTCACACTCTTTAAAGTTGTCTAAGATCATATCAAGAGATAGCCTAACTTAGTCGACCGGACCAACGGGGCAAATTCTAGGATCTATCATATATGTTTCAAAGTAAGCTCATCACACTAGGCAATCACACTATAGTCAAACAAGACTCCACACTTTCGCTAGTGTTCAACAGTCATCACAAGAGACTCGATTTAATCATTGGCTAGTCACAGCGAGATGCAAAGTGTTCACATATTGTTTATGCAACTTCATTTAGCCTTGTTGTAGCCGTACATTCATGTTCGTTCAATTAAGAGCACTATTCAAGTCATCGATATTGATCAGAACCGAGACCAAAATTTTGCAACAGAACAACCATATTCAACACACAAGAGGTGGCTAGAAAAACTTTTGGAAGGGTCAATTTGCAATTTAAGACATGGAGCCATAAGCTCAAACATCCACAAAAACGCAATATTTAAACACAATAAAAGATCACAACCCAAAATAAAACAAAACACGAATATCAATATCACACACAAAAGGTGGGCCTCACCCCCACCACAAATAAGAATCATTTGTCCTCAAATGCAAATAACAAAATAAACAAAATGTAAGATGAACAAAGACAAAGAGGGAGGTAGAGATAAATCATGTCTACAAAGTCGCTCTATCTGTCTGGGTCTCAGTACTTGATGTGTCAGCCTGAAATTCGATAATGGTCCCCAGAGCTTCTTTAGAAGATTTAGCGACAACTGACTTACTAAGATTGTCCAAGTCATGAGCCGCCAAGAAGGGGTGGATAGTTGTAAAGAATCCGCGTCTCCATGAGGGAATAGTGGGGTCTCGGGTATTTATTCTCTTGCTAGCACTGGGCTTTTAGCCCTCACTTCCCGTCTTAGGATGATTTGCTTCACTTGTGTCTTTCCTGAAATTTTCCACTCTTATTTGTCTCGGTGGCATAATTCTTCCAGCTACTTTTGGTCTAGCAATGTCTGCAAAGCTTCGAGAAAGAGTTAGAAAAATATTCTAACAAAGGCACAGAAGTTCTGCTACAGAAAAACTTTGCCGAACTAGTTGGCAAACCGCGCACCCACTTAGGCTATGCGCTGAGTATAATGTACAATTGACACAAGGATGCATACAAAGGCCGAGCAAAGGGAGCTTTCGGTGAGTCATTGAGTGTTGTTGGCGACCTCAGATTTCTCACCAAAAATTATAGAATCTCATATCAAACAAAGCACAAAATTAAAGGCGAGATGCGGACATTAGGCGAGCCGTCGAGTAATTTGGTGAGCTCGACCTAGCTCGCCAAATGACCCAACGTGCCTATTTTTAACCCATCGCCTCGAATTCAACCCCACAGCCCCTGAAAATGAAATCAAGTATTGCACAACTTAAATTAGGCTTAGACCCAATGACCCTTATGCACAAGCCACGATTTTTCATCTCTTTCAAGGTGTCAATTTCAGGAATTAACTTTTCAACTTGGTTTGAGCAACAGAAGCGAATCTAACAGGCAACAAAATTTTAAATCTTACCAGCAAGTTCAGCAGACATCATCAAGGTAATATCATTGCATTGAGTACAAAATCGACAGAAAGAGCTCAGAGTTAGAGAACTAACCTTTCGTGTTAATTAAAATAAAGTTGATTCGCTAGGCAGTAGCGTAACCCAAGTTCAGAGCACAAATCATCAACTAAATCACTCAAAAATTGGAGGAATATTGAAAGTATGATCTAAGTGTGAGTTTGCAAAGCTTGAAAATGAGGGAACGTAAATGGAGTTGAAACTTTTAATGCATTGGCTTGAAAAACTGTCCAGTTTCCGCACATTCAGCGACATTAGTCATGTTCGCTGATCCTTTTGGCATAGTGCTGATTGATTACTGGTCTCGCCGAGTTTTACAGGACTTATAGTCAATTGAGGAATCCAAACGGCGATGAGAATCGAGATCACCAACGAGTTCGGCGATTTGCCAATCATTTCTTGGGCTTGCTGAGTTTTACATACTTTCCCTTAAAGTTGCCTTGGGTCCAACGGCGGCCTGGGTCATGATCACCGATCTCCTCACCGATGCACCGACATGACATGTTTCGCTTTCCAATTCCCTTCTCTCCTAGCACTCCCCACATTTCATCCTGCGCCATCAACACACCATTATTTTACCAAGAAACAAAAAGCAATGTAAAGGGGTTTTGCATTGCCTCCCAAACAGCGCCTTAGTTAACGTTGTGGCACGATGCAAGTTAGCATCTACTCCTTATCCTCGGAGTCGACCATGGTGTAGTTAGGCGAGTTCTCTGCGAACGGAGGATAACGACCTGATATCAAATGGCTTATTTGAGCATCCTGCAGCTGAATAGTCATAGAGTTAGAGGTTGTTGTTTCATTCAGCATTTCGATGTTCTCTTTCATCTCATTCAGCATCTTGTCTTGTGCTTCAATTTTTTTTTGAATGAGTGAAAAAACTTCATCATTTTGCACACCCCCCTGCTTCTTTCTTTTTTCTACATTTCGTAAGGAGAGGTTTTGTCCTTTTCCATGGCTTGTGCTTCTAATTCCATGACTCATTTGGACAGATCGTCCACTTGAGCCACTAGTGAGTCCCACTCATGTTTCTTTTGGGCTTCCTTGTTGGTTTCAACCATGCCATCAAGGATTTGGGCTACCACTTCATAGGACTGGTGTAGCATACCACCCTTGAATAGTTGATCGGCGACATTCCTATTTTTAGGTCCAAGACCCCTGTAGAAACACTCCAGTAGCACTTTGTCGGACATCCTATGAGATGGGAATGGTTCTAGTATTGCTTGAAACTTCGACCACATTCCCTGAATGGTTTCATCCCCTATCTTTTTTAAGGTTAGGAGGTTGTCCCTCAGGTTTAAGAGTTTCAAGAGGGGGTGATCCGTTTGATACCCATAGCTTTCCTTCTCATTCATTTCTCCTCAAATAATCACACAAGCAGACAAAAGAAAACTACAAATTAAAGTAAGTAAACTACAACTAGAAAGAACAAAAATGTTATTGCCTAAAAAATTTCACATAACACCACTCCCCGACAGTGGCGCAATTTTGATGTTTGTGTAACCAAGACACGCCTTACAATTTGGGTGTCTACGATCGTACAATAGTTTAGTAACCCAACCAAGGGTTGGGGTCGAGTCCCATGGGAGTGGGAATGAAAATTAATAGAACAATAAAATTTAGTTCTAATTAGTCATAACTAAAAACATTATTATTTATAAACATTATAAATCAAAGAGGGGTGACGCAAGTGTCAAATATCAATGGGGGGTTTGTAGCAATAAATACTTAAAATAGCAAAAATAAGCAAAAACGAGATAGAGAGTTTGGGGATTCTTGGGATGTGATAGGAATACGGGATAGACTACACTATTGGGTACATGCTTTTGTTGGTAAACTCATTGAATCTTTGTGACTAGGCTAAACTATAGTGGGGGTAAATTCTCTCTCGAGCAACCTACCCCGAATCAACCCCGTTCCTCTCGGACACCGGGTTGCCGCTTTAAGCACAGCCTCCACCTTAACCCACTCACTCTCTCGAGCTGAGTGTATGGGAATGAGACTAGGCTTCACTCTCTCGAGCTGAACCTCATGTCGACCCATTCCCACCGGCCATCAATTTAGTAGTCTTAGTTTTACGTCCTCTCTCGAGAGCAGGCCGAAAACATAAAGGTGAAGTTGTATTTGCAACTACAACCTCATTAAGTTCCACCACAACTACTAAATGAGATTACATCAAACCAACAACAAACAAGACCCAACAGATAATCTAACCTATATTCACAAAATCACACCCCAAGAATTGGGGTTTTAGCTAGACATGTAAAAGAGATAGAAATGTATACCAATATCAGTTTTCATCAATGGGTATCCAAGATTAAGTCTCAAAACAAGTCTAGAATGAAGATGAAGAATCAGCACAACCCAAGTCCAAAAGCTTGGAGTTGAAACACTTTGGATCTTCAAGGTTCTCCCAAAAACTCTCAAAATATTCTATGTCTAAAACTGAGTACTGAATGTTAGATATAGAACTTGATACTAATAATAAAAAGTGAACTAGTATTTATAGTTTTTCAGAAATGTGCTACGAAGGAGCGTTCGGCAAAGTTAGTCGGGATCTCCAATGCACTCGGTGATTCGTCCTTTGGCTTGCTTCATCGCCTTTCAGGTTTTGCCTTCAGCATCCTCGCGTCCTAGATCATTGGATCCTTACCTTCAAGGCTCAGTACACTGGAGCAAAATGTGAGGATAAGACCTGTTGGAGACTCGCCGAATGGGTTCAGCGATCCGTAGATCATCATTTTTCCGTTCTTTCAGCTGCCTTTGTTCCTTTTTGCTAAGTAGTGTCCATGCTTTGACTCAAAATCCAATTACCTAAAACTTAAGTGTTTTCATCAGATATTGAGACAAAATATGCATTTGAGGACATAATTTCTATCAAAATATAGCCCTAAATGAGTTCAAATTGTGGACTCATCACTGGGACGAGGTTGGGGTACCCTGAGCCTGTGAAGAATTTTTGCTAAGTAGTGTCCATGCTTTGACTCAAAATCCAATTACCTAAAACTTAAGTGTTTTCATCAAATATTGAGTAAAAATATGCATTTGAGGACACAATTTCTATCAAAATATAGCTCTAAATGAGTCCAAATAGTGGACTCATCACTGGGACGAGGTTGAGGTACCCTGAGCCTATGAACAAGGGGAAGGGGCAGAAGTACCTAAAGGTCAGGAGGCCGAAGGAGGCAAAGATGCCTCTGCAGGTATCAAATATATATCCACCTCCAGGGATGTGTCCACCAGAGATGCCCTCCTCCTGTCAGCCTCCTCGTTAGTATATTCGACCTCAATGCGCCGGATGTCAGTGGAGGAGGATGGGATAACATCAAAATCTCTTGCAGCATCCCGGGGCATTCCCGCACGCCGGCATAGCTCTGTGATCAGTACTGGGAATGGTAGAGAGGTATGCTTATCCTTGGCCCTCATGGCCATCTCATGCTCAATGATATGGCCCTGGTCAATGCTCCTTTTGGATATGATAGCTCCAAGGCAAGCTGCCTTAGGATGACGCAGAATGGACTCGTTCTGGGATGGCATTATAGTGCTACTAATGAAACCAAACCAGAAACGAACATCAATACTCAAATCCCTCTTCTCTATGGGAACTCCTGCCTCGATCCACCTCGGGGTGGTATCGGAAATCAAAGGTGCCAGCCATCCCTTTAAATCATCTAGTCACTGAGCGACATGCAATTCCTTGTAGGGATGTCAAGAATGCAGAGCTCTATACAAAACAGTGTTAATGTATTCATTGCTACAACCAACTTCCTTACCCCGGACCACGACCGACTTAACCGGTCTGAACTCACTGGCCTTCTTCTTACTCTTGGGAACCAGATCACCATATGCCGTGTAAAATTCCCGGACCCATGAAGAAGTATAGGGGCCTCGGGGACTGGTGAACTGCTCGAATCTGTGGAAATGAAAGGTATCCCTTACATCTGAGTACTTGCCCTCCAGGCGTTCTTTCGACAGCAACTTCTCCTAGAGGATGGTTTGTAAACCATCACCTTTCAATCTGTTCAGAAGTTTGGGAGGAGGGACGACTGGTAGCACATGAGCAACAGGAGGTGCCTGAGCTGGCACTAAGTCTGTTGGTGTAGGAGCTGGAGGAACTGAGTCGGGGTGAGCCCTAGCACGAAGCTATGTCCATCAGGACTGTAGTGGCTGGTCATCCTCAGGCTCAGATAAAGTATCCTGGGAACCAGTAGTCACCCTATCAGATATGGACCTCATGCTTTTGCAGGTCTATTAGTGAAGGTTCTTGCCTTTGTCTTTTTGGAGGATTTGATCCCCCTTCATTTATTATGACACCCCGTACTCTTTTCTGGGGTGGCATATCAATGTTTGTTCTGACCATGTCTGCAAAACGAAGGGAAAAGTTAAAAATAATATTAATTAAAATGACAAAAGAACAGTTGCAGACAGAGTCGCCGAACCAGTCGGTGAGTCACCGAATCTCTTTGGCAGCTAAATCGGGCTCGCCGAAAGGATTAGCTAAAAAATCTCAGAAAAAATTTGGCACGTCGATAATGGGACGTCCTTTCGGCGAATTGCCGATATCCTTCAGCGAGCAAGGATTAGACCACCGAAAGTTACAATGCAATTTAAGCTATAGGGGTGCAGACAAAGGGCGATCAAGAAAACTTTCAGCGAGTCGCCGAGTGCCTTCGGCGACCTCAAGCTTCTTGCCGAAAGTTACAGAACCAAACAACAAGTAAAGCATGAAATTAAAGGCGAGATGAGGAATTTCGGTGAACCGCCGAGTGGTTCAGTGAGCTCGACCCAGCTCGCCAAACGACCCAACGTGCCTAATTTTAACCCAACTTCTCAAATTCAACCCTGCAACCCTCGAAAACAAAATCAAAGCATGAACAACTCAAATTAGAACAAGACCTATTACACTGGGATACTCAAACTTCTCTTTTGCCAAATTTGGCCATTTGACGATATTTTCCCTTAAGAATGATGTCACCTGCTCTGTCATTGAGAAAATTACGTCATTTGGAACAATTACGAGTTACTTAGACTTTATCCGACTAGACCCAACAACATGCAAGCACAACCCCATAAGATTTTACTCATTTTTAGGCACAAATTACGGAAATCTAACATTAAAGGCATTACGGGCAAGATTATCGAATTCAAATAGGCAATCACACTTTATAATCCTATCAGAGAGGGCCAACACACGACAACACGATAAGATCATTTGCAAATGAGTACAATTTCGATAAAAGTAAACTCGAGGTTCGGAAAACGAACCTTAGATGCCGAATAATAAAGACTGAAATGCTAGGCGGCAAAGTAATCCCAATCCGAGCACAAATCAATGACTAAAATATTCTAAGAATGCAAAAATATAGAAACTAATGTGCGGGTGTGAGTTTGGGAAGATAAAAGTGAGGGAAAGTGAAGGAATTTGAAACTTTTGAACCTTTGGCATTAAAACTGTCTAGTTCTCGCATATTTGGTGACATTAGTCGTGCTCACTGACCCACTCAGTGACACGCTGAGTGGTCACTTACCTCGCCGAGTTTTACAGGACCTCCATTTAATGTAGGGGTCCAAACGGGGACTAAATCGCGATCGCCGACCTGGTCGGCAATTCGCGAAGTTGCTCCTGGACTCGTCGAGTTTTACATACTCCAATTTAAATTTGTCTTGAGTCCAACGGTGGTCTAGGTTGGGCTCGCCAACTGGACTATTGGCTCACCAACCTGAAATTTTCAAACACATTCCACACTTTAACCTACACAATCAACACACCATTATTTACCAAAACAAAAATGAAAGCTATAAAGGGTCTTAGGTTGCCTCCCAAGCAGCTAGTTAACGTCACGGAACGACACAAGTCCACACTTAAACCTTATTTTTGGGGTTGGCCATAGTGTCACTAGGAAAAACCCCTTGCTGTCTCGGGTTCAAATGACACGAGATATGACCCATTTGGGTCTCCAACTGTTTGATTGATACTGAATGGGAGGTAACGGTCTAGCTAAGGGTCAACACATCATCTTTCATTTCTTTTAAAATCTTGTCGGACCCCTCAACTTTGTTAAGGATACGAGAAAGCATATCCTGAGACTGGCCACCTTTCGAATCCTTTTACTTTTGGCGCTCATTGGGAGATACATACATATCCTTCTCCCCATCCTTCCAATTTGGATTTTGGTCCCTCCATTCTCGATCACGATCCTTCCAACCTTCATCCCAGTTCCAACCTTGGTTACCACCCTGCCTTGTGTAGTTTGAACGATAACCGCCACCTTGGTTGGCTAGGAAATTCACCTCTTCGCTGTACAAATCCTCAAACTTTGGCTCCTCAGGATTAGCACACCTTACACCCATGACATTGACACTCCGAGCACTAGCTTCCATGACATTTTTGGACAAAATGTCTGTGTCATGATCTTGGACATGTTATTGTCCCTCTCTTGGTCTTTCTCCAATTGCTCCTTGGTCAGTTTAAATATGAGAGGGTAGACCTAGTCTTCACAGGTATACCACGCCCTGTTTATGGTAGTCATGCCATCCAAGAGCTGAGCCGCTATCACATAAGGTTGCTGCATCAAACCTCCCGAAGAAAGTTGGTCAACAACACACTTGTTTATCGAGTCAAGGCTTTGATAAAGATACTACAGCAACACATTGTCAGGCAAGCCATGAGTGGGGAATTAGAGCACCAACTTCTTGAATTATAGCCAAGTTTCATGAATTGGCTTGCCTTCCAAATGCTTAAAGCTTTGGATGTTGTCCCGAAGAGTCATCATCTTCGAAGGAGGAAAAAATCGCACATTAAATGCGGTGACCAACTTCTCCCATGAAGTGATTGATTCACGTGGCAATTCAGCCAGCCACTTACAGGCTTCTCCCATCAAAGAGAATGGGAACAAACTCAACAGAACCGACTCTTAAGATATATTATTGAAAGAGAACAGTCCGTAAACATCCATAAAATTTCAAATATGCTCATGGGGATCCTCATGAGCTAAACCATGGAACAACCCCTTCAATTGCAAGAGCTTCAACATAGTACTTGTGATGTGGAACACCGCATTCCCTTCAGCCGGAGGCAAGCGAATGGCACCAATTCCACCCATACGATGGGAGTCATTAACATTAGGATCGTCGACATCATTGAGGTTATCGATGTCATCCTGATGGCCTACGTTTGGTTGAAATTAAAAACTACAAAAGCAATAACATGAAAATACAAGTAAGGAGACGGGTTCTTGGGATGTGACTGTATTATGGGCTAAGGTAGACAACTAGGTAATTGTAACTGATAGTGAATAGTTGTAAATCACTGACTAAGCTAGACTTTAGTGGGGGTAAACTTTCTCTCAAACAATTTACCCCTAATCAAATTGATTTCTCTTGAACACCAATAAGTAGTAATTAAGAACAACCTTCACTTTAGTCCATTCACTCTCTCGAGCTGAATGAGTGGAGAAGGGTTGAGGATTCACTCTCTCGAGCTGAACCCACGAAAAGCCAATACCCACAGACCATCATATCAATAATCTTAGTTTTAAAACCTCTCTCTCGAACAAGCCAAAAACACGAAGGTAGAGTTGCATTAGCAACTACAACCCTTTAAATTAAGCCACCATTAGTGAATGAAATCACTTTTAAACAGCATTTACATTATCAAATAACAATACCCAGCACCTAAATCAACCCATAATTACATAATCACACCCATGAATTGGGGTTTTAGCTAGACATAGTTAAAAGGTAGAGATCGATACCGAATTGCATTTCCATCAACTTGGTATGATAAATATTGTCTTTACAAATGTCTAAGATGAAGAATCTTCAAACCCACTTCCAGTTTTTCAGAAATGGAAATCTTCAAAGCTAAAGAAAATATTGTCTCTAAACTCAGTTCTCAAACTTGGAAACTTAATAATAAGATTTATCAAAAACTAAAAAAAAAACTCACTAAACTAAAAATTCAAACGAGTATTTATAGTTGTCAAAAATGTACTGCAAAGGACCATTCGGCACAATAAGTCGGGATCACCGATCCACTAGACAATCCGCCCTTTGGAAAGTTCCATCGCCTTTTTGCTTTGTCCTTCAGCAACTTCAAGTTCTATAACTTTGGGTGATATAGTACTGCATCGCGGAACAGTTCGGCGACTCGCCGACTACTCCTTTCTATCGCCAACTTGATTTTCTCCTTCAGGGCTTGGTACACTGGAACATTAGGCGAGATTATGGCCACTCGGCGACTCGCCTAATGGTTTAGGTGATCCTCAGGCCTTCTTTTCTTCATTCTTTCAGCTGCCTTGTTCCTTTTTGCTCATTAGTATCCATGCTTTGTTCCTCAATCCAAATACCTAAAAATCAAGGATTTACATCAGCTATTGGCACAAAATATGCATTTGAACACACTAAATCTATTAAAATAAAGCCCTAAATGAGTCCAAAACGTGGACTCATCAAAGGGTATATGGGAGAATGACCTTTCAACAATACCACAATTACACCATAGTCATAGGATCTTCACTCTCAAAGTGAATCCTAAAGCACATGCACAATTATTATTTTCATGTAGAATTCTCATAATTTGCCCTTCAAGGACCATGAATCACATTCAACCCAAACCTCTAGAATTTCTACATAAGATATGGATAATAACATCATTCAATTAACTCAACATTCTAAGCAAAATCTCTTCACATGCTTCTATAATCAATCAACCCACATCACAAGATCACAATTTAGTAATATGGGGGATTCATGGGTTCTTGGGAGGATTTCATCATAAATCAACAATAAATCATCAATTCAATCATAATCCATCATAAATCAACCATTGAAAACTTTTTTGAAAGGAACCCATGACCTTGGAGTGAAACCCTAACTTTTGGAGAAATTGTAAGCTTTGAAATCTAATTTTGAAGGGACTCTATGGGTGAAATTATCCCATAGATGATGAAGAGCTACCATACCTTGATGATTAATCTACAAAGAATTTGACGAAAAAGCCTTGATTTCTTCAAGCCCTAGCTCCAATTCTACTCTTCTTCTTCCTTGAGTTTTAGAGAGAGAAATATTGTGAAGAATATGAACTTTTTTATTTGATTTGGGTGTATTTTTACTTAAAATGCCTTATATAGTGGTATAAAAATAATACAAAACGACCCCACTTTGATAGGACTTAAACAGGAAATGCCCAAAATAACCCTCACTTAAATTGAGTCGCCCAGGTGCCACGAGGGGATCCACGAGCCGTGGTCCCACTCGTGGACTTAAGGCAGTGGCTTGGGCAACTTGTGTCCTTAGCCCAGATGCCCAAGGCAATTCTATGAGGGGCTCCATGATCAATGGTCAAGGCCACGAGTCGTGGTCCCTCTCGTGGTCTTGAGGCAGTGGCTAGGCACTTTTGTGCCTTAAGCTCACAAGCCCAAGGCGTCTTCTTGAGGGGCTCCATGAGTCGTGGTCAAGGCCACGAGCCGTGGTCAAGGCCATGAACCGTGGTCCCTCTCATGGACCTTGAGGCATTGACTAAGCCATTTTGCCTTCAACCCTCACACACCCAACTCTTCTCCACGAGCCATGGTCTTCACTGCAAGCATGAAGTGGCTCGTGAAGGAGAGCTTGATTTGGGCAGTTTTTGGGAGCTCACTTTCTAGGCTATCACGAACCACATCATGATCCTTGGTCCCTACCATGAGTCATGGGAGTGGTCGTGGTCACTAGGGCAGTGTCTAGGGGAGGGTGGACTAACTAGGTCCCCTCCCTTGGCCCTCACTCATTTTCCTTGGCTCTTAACCTTTACTCTTGACATTTAACCCTCACGTTTAGATCTAGTTTAGCCTACTTGTTTCCAGAGTGTTACATCAAAAGGGTTGACAACAAGTGTCAAATGGGGGTAAAATTTGTCAATTAACAACTAAGAAAAACAGCGAAATAACCAAGTAGATAGAGATACTTGGGGATGTGATCAATTAATTGCCAATTTTGCTATACGGGTGATTTGCAAGTACTAAAAGTTGTTGAATCTAAGTGGGTAGTATAGACTTTAGATGCAATGGCCATCTCTCAATCAACCATTATGAATCAAATGAGTTCTCTCGAACCTCAACAGGCATCGAACTATGAACAACCCAAAACCTCAATTTACCTACTCTCTCGAGCTAGATAGGTAGGACTAAATTAAAATTCACTCTCTCTAGCTGAACCCATAACAACCCAATTATTGCAATCATCAATTGGTAATCTTAATTCTAAAAAATCTTTCTCAAGCAAGCATAGAACACTAAACTAGAACTGCATTTTTCAACTACAATCCACAAATTTAACCTCAATTACCAATCAAACCCACTTCGAAATAGTAATAAAATCACTAATTACTAATACCCATAAGCTAGTTAAGGAAATTAATCACATAATCACATCCCCAAGACTGGGATTTTTAGACACACATCATAAAGAGTAAGAAATTAATACCAACTACGGTTGCCATGAGCTGAGTAATAAGATCTGAATCTTTACAATGCTCAAATTTAGCTTCAATTCCAAAACCCGATGAAAATCTACTAGAAAATTCATAAAAAATAAGCAATAAAAATGTTTCAGTTAAAAAATCGCAGTCTCACAATGATATGATGCTCTGATATCTTTTTAAAAATCAATTTATTTAAGAATTTGGCCTTCGGGGTCATTCAACGGTATAAGTCGTGTGTCGCCAAACAGATCAGCAACTCGCCAAACGCCTCTATCCATTGCCTTTTTTCTTGAGTTCTCACCACTTTTGTACTGTAACTTTAGGCGATCTAGGTCGGGCTAGCTGACCTGATCGGCGATGTGCCTCCTATCCTTTTTCATCATCTTTTGTGTATGCATTTTCACCAAGGTCCTGTAACTTTCGACGGACTCGAACTCTTTTGCTGATCCAATCGGTGACTCGCCAAAAAAGATGTTTTATCGCTTAATTTTCTTTGTTCAAGGCCCAGTGCACTGTTATATTTGGCGGGCTAAAATGCCACTCGGCGAACCGCCGAGTGGCTTTGGCGATCTTCAGCTTTGTTTTTCTTCTCTCTTTTGCCCGTTAATGCCCTTGCCTTGCTCTTTTGTCCTCCTAGCTACAAATCAACACATAATCATCAGTTTAAAGCATAAGTTAGGCAAATGAGGACATTAAACTATAATTATTAAGCCCTAAATGATTCAAATTTCCAGACTTATCAACACCCCTAACTTAAACTTTTGCTTGTCCTTAAGTAAAACACAATATCAATCAGCTCAATAAGGATTTCTACAAATAGTGCTACTCAAGAATCAACACGAATGCACACAAGAGGTTCAAACTTTGCATGCAATGTTCAATTGTACACTCTAAGTTTCATGTTGTGACTAACCATCATCAAAGAGAACTCAAGCTCATAATGCTTGCTTCCAATGCAAGTTCATGCTCAACAAAAGCATTTAAATGCCCTCACACCAAGAATGATTCCATGCTCACACACAATTCATAAACAATATTTCGGAATCAAATACAACTCTCACACTCCCAAAGATAAACACATGCATGACTCTGCTCATAGGCTTGCCCTTATTTTCCAATCAACATTATTTTTAGCTCGCTCAAGATCACAAAGGTCTTTGATCAAGGCTTGTAATGGGGCTGAGTGTAATGGTATGATCATTTTGGTTTAGTGACTTCTAACTTCATGAAGTATGGCCTGTAATTCACTTTTTCTCCTTCTCTTTTACACTCTATGATGTTTACAATCCACCCTATTATTCATTTAAGCATGACTTAGTGGATATCCCATTTCATTTGCTCCTTTCACAAACTCTTCTCTTTTTCAATCTTTTTTCTGTTTTCACATGTTTCTTTTCTTTTTTTTTACATGGAGGGGTTCCATCTTTTTCAACATGATCCTTCAAAGGCAGATTTTTCACCACACCCCCAACTTAGGCTTTTGGCCTAAGTTGGCTATTCAAACGAACCAATACTTCATGAAGGTTATAGGTGATGGGATAAAGAGGTCAAAAAATTTCAAGTTTCTTCCGGAAAAAAAGGATAGACTCAAATGGTGTCAAGCTAGGTTCACACTCTCACAAGGTGGCACAAAGAGGTATAAGATCAATTTTTGGTTCACTCTTCAAATAATTTTCCTAAAATCATCTCAATCGCTTGCTTCCATCAATCAACTGGACTAACGGGGCAAGTTCTAGGTATTACCAAGCACATATTTCAAGACAACCTCACCTCACATTGCATTCGACACAATCATCAAACAAGACCCTATAATTTTCGGCTAGCGTGCAATGATCATCACAAGAAATCAACTCAACCACCGGCTAGTCACAATGATATGATAGGAGTTCACATATGAATTATGTAACTCAATTTGCCTCATCAGAGCCGCATAAATATGCTCTTCAATCGAGAGAAATATTCAAGTCATCGGTATTAACTCTTACCGACAGTTAAAATCTCATAGGTGGTATCAAACCCTTACCCCACCAACTAGACCTAACATTGTCCTTAATGCAAAATTAAAAAATAAAGACAAAAATGAAAGATGAAAAAGTATTTAAAGAAACGAACAAGGCTAGGAGAATTCTTCACTATGAGGACTATCGGTGAAGCCTGTTAAAGATCATTGAACCACTCGGTGAACCTCCTAACTGCATGTGGCTTGACAAAATTTATAGAACATTGGCCCTTCAAAGGTGAACAAATGGCGGTCGAAGTCGAGCTCGCCGAACCCCATTGGTGCATCGCCAAACAGACTAGCGGTGTCGCAGAATATTCCAGAATACTAGCCGAAATGGTTAGACCATCGCACAATCACCTGTCCCTCCACATCCAGCACACATTATTCGAAAATAACTAAAGCTTGGGTTGCCTCCCAAGGAGCGCCTTATTTAACATTGTGGCACGATGTGGGAATGAATTCAAGCAACTTCCAAATACACCACTTCAATTATCGATATCTCATGACATTCTACAAAATGTAGTTTCAAACGCTTTCCATTCACCTTGAAGGCCGGTCCATCTTTACTTTCCACTTCAACTGCCCCATTTTCAAAAATTCGAGTCATTTTGAATGGACCAGACCACTTTGATTTCAGTTTTCTGGGGAAAAGTCTCAAATGAGAATTTTAGAGCAAACCAAAAACACTGGCTCGAAATTCGCGTTGAAGGATTTTGGCGTAATGCAACTTCTTCATTTTCTCCTTATACAGGGCTGAGCTTTCATACGCTTTCAACCGAAATTCCTCCAACTCATGATGTTGATTAATTCTCCCTTTCAAAGCTTTCTCCCAATTCATATTTAATGTCTTTAACACCCATAGAGCCTTATGTTCAAGCTCAATTAGAAGGTGTCAAGACTTTCCAAACACTAACTAATAGGGTGACATACCAATCGGTGTTTTGAACACAGTCCGATATGCCCACAGAGCATCATCCAACTTTCGAGACCAATCCATCCGATTTGCATTCATAGTTTTTGACAAATACTTTTAATCACTTGGTTTGAAACCTCTACTTGGCTGCTAGTTTGTGGATGATATAGCGTTGCAACTTTATGCTTGACCCCATATTTGCTCAATAATAGAGCAAATATTCGGTTGCAAAAATAAGATCCTCCATCACTAATGATAGCACGCGGGGTACCAAATCGTGCAAAAATATATCGCTTTAAGAATTGCACCACACTCTTACCCTCATTGTTGGGTAATTTCACAGCTTCCACCCATTTGGAAACGCAATCAATCGCCACCAAAATGTACTTCTTTCCAAAAGAGCTCACAAATGGACCCAAGAAATCTATACCCCAAACATCTAACAACATAACTTCTAGGATGGGGTTGAGAGGTAATTCATGATTTCTTGATACCCCTCCTTGCTTTTGGCATGATATGCAATGTTTCACAAATTCATGCGCGTCTCGATATAGTGATGGTCAATAGTAACCACTTTGAAGCACTTTTGATGTTGTTCGCACTCCACTATGATGTCCACCAACAGGTGAAGTGTGACACGCATTAAGAATTTCATTGACCTCCTCTTTTGGTTCACATCATCGAATTATATGGTCTGCACATTCTCTGAATAGATATGGTTCGTCCTAAAAATATTTCTTTACATCGAACAAGAAATGCTTTTGTTGGTAAAAATTCAGACCAACGGGTATTATTCCACACACTACATAGTTTGCAAGATCAGCATACCAAGGGGTGTTGCTTTGGGTTACCCTCATCACTGTTTCATCAGGAAATTCGGTCATGATGTCTCTTTCTTTGGGTTCAATCATATTGGTTTCTAACCGCGACATATGATCTGCCACTTGATTTTCACACCCCTTTCGATCTTTTACTTCAAAATCAAACTCTTGCAACAACAAGACCCATCTGATCAACCTCGGCTTTGCATCTTTCTTCACCATTAAGTTTCGCAGCGCTGCATGATCAATGTGAACTATTACTTTAGTGCCCAACAAGTATGCCCTACACTTCTCAAATGCATATACCACAACAAGTAGTTCTTGTTCAGTAGCAGTGTAGTTACGTTGTGCTCCATTTAGCGACTTGCTGGCGTAATAAATTGGATGAAAGACCTTGTTGCGTTTTTGCCCTAACACAGCTCCTAGAGCAGTACTACTCGCATCACACATCACCTCAAATGGTTCAAACCAATCCAGGCTAATGATCACTGGGGTAGAGATTAGCTTTTCCTTCAAGCACTCAAAAAGCTTTTGAGCAAGCATCATCAAAAATAAACTTCTCCTCTTTCTCCAATAGCTTGCACAATGGGTGTGCAATTTTTGAGAAGTCTTTGATGAATCTCTGATAGAATTATGCATGACCCAAGAAACTCTGAATAGCTTTTACACAAATAGGTGGAGGCAACTTCTCAATTACCTCAATTTTTGCTTTGTCTACCTCCAATCCCTTCTATGACACCTTGTGGCATAGGACTATGCCTTCCTTAACCATTAATGACATTTTTCCCAATTTAGGACTAGGTTAGTTTTTACGCACCTTTGAAGGGCCTTCCCAAGATGTGCCAAACATGTTTCAAATGAATCACCCACGACTGAAATATCATCCATGAAGACTTCCATTGAGTCTTCCACCATGTCTCCAAAAATAAAAAGCATGCACCGTTGGAATGTCGTCGGAGCATTGCATAACCCAAACAACATCCTCTTGAAGGAAAAACTCCCATAGGGACATGTGAAAGTGGTTTCCTCTTGATCTTTCGGTGCAACGAAAATTTGGTTGTATTCGGAGTAGCCTTCCAAGAAACAGTACCATCCACGCCCCACAAACCAATCAAGCATTTGAGCCATAAATGGCATTGGAAAATGATCTTTCTTAGTCCAAGAATTTAGGTTCTGGTAATCCATGCATACTCTCCAACCGATGACCGGCCTCATAGGTATAAGTTCCCCCTTTTCATTTAGGATCACCGTGATGCCTCCTATCTTTGGCACAGATTGTACGGGACTTACCCATTTGCTACCGCAACGAGGTAAACCACTCCTACATCTAGCCACTTAATAATCTCTTTTTTCACCACTTTTTGCATAGGTGGGTTTAGTCTTCTTTGATGCTTAACACTTGGTTCGCATTCACTATCCAAATGGATTTTGTGAGTGCAAATCCCTGGTGGAATACCGACAATATCAATAATTGTCCATCCTCTTGCTTTAATGTAACGTTTCAACACTTCAAGAAGCAATTTTACTTGCCACTCAAGCAAGTCCACTGCAATGATAACATGCAAGGTATTATTATCCCCCAAGAATGCATACCAAAGATGAGAAGGAAGCACTTTCTGCTCAAGCTTTGGAGGTTCCTCCGAGGATGGTTTGGCGGGAGGACTCTCTCGATTTTTTAGATCAATAATCAAGATTCAATGGGTGTCACGCCCCGAGAGCACCCCCTAGACGTGACCAGCATACTTGACCCCTAAGGGGTCTCATACAAGCCTCATAGCATAACTTGAACATAAAAGCATAGGAAAAACAGCGCGGAATTTAAAACTTTTAGAACAATCGAAGTCTTTATAAAACGAGAGAGTTTCTATGACACTATGTCTCAACCATCTATAACATTTTAGAATAACAAACTCTTTTAATAAAATCTTAGGGACACGGTCCTTACATAATTAATCTTAGGGACACGACCCTTACACAAGTCTAAAACATAAAACATAAAAATAAAGCCATAAAGGACATTTGGTCAAGTCCTCGAATACTATGAGGATTCACCTTCTTCTTCTTGATCTCTTATGAACCTATCCATGAGGATGGAATCCAATATCTCCAAAGCCTAAACTTATAGAAATGTAGAAGAATGGGGTTAGCACAAAAAGTACTAAGTATAGAAGCCATGCATAAAACCATTAAAACATGCATAAAGGGGACATTTTGTTTAAAACTATGCTTCATGCCATTCTTGAAGATCATCTTTGAAATAGTTGGAGAATGCAACCAATAAGGCAACTCACATACCTTTCATTATAACATGAGAGAAAACAATACAATAATAAGCGTAGTCTCCAACATCAACATAATACAATTCCCAAACTTTACAATACATAGCCTCCAATCATCAAGTAACACAAACTCAAATACCAAGATCATCTCCTCATTAGGTAATCATCATATAAGTAACCCCTAGGAATCACTTGTGAAATGTATGGTAACTAACATGTATTTACAATTTATAACACAAGCCAATACCACATTTATACTCATTACATGGTAATATCAACACCTTAGCAACCCCTAAGAGACACTTGTGCAATGTATGGTTGGCATCCCATAATACCAACCCTACTAAGCACTCTTTGAAGCTACCTCAGTCATGCACTTCACCTTTAAACCTTATTATAATCAATAGTCACAATTAAGGAAATAGTCATGTACATTACTTGAATACACGAAAAGTCATTCATAACAAATATCCATTCAATATACATGTATGCATTCAAATCTCATCACAATGCAAAGGAACCATTCCATAACATCCTACTAAGTCTACTTGTGCAATGTGGAAGTGAAGTCCACTACCCCCACTCCTACTAAGTAAAACTCATAAGACGTCATAGTATAGTTCATGTTCATAATCATAATAAAGTATGCACAACTCACATTCATCATGTTATAAGAAAAACCTACCATGCCCACTCTCAAAGCCTACTTGTGTCATGTGTAAATGAAGTTCCATACCCCTATCCACATTAAGTAGATCCTCTTAAGGGACCATAGTAAGTAACCCAAGTAATTGCCCATGTTACTTTTTTATTTTTCTTGTTCATTTAGGGAATGCTAACTTTAACCAACATAGACCATGTGAGCTACATGGAATTCGGTGTCATGTAACCCCACACCGAAAGAATGTGTTCTACTTGCCAAAGTAGAACTACATGTATAGCTATCTAGGTGGATCCACTAAGCTAAGACCTACGGGGGCATGTAGTTGTGGGATAGGGAGATTGCTACTAGAAACCCGGCCTATTGCATTAGCGGGAGGGTTTCCATCTCATCATACCATGTGTAGAAGACTCGGCCTATTGCATTAGCGGGAAGGCCGCTATCACGTTATCGATATCCACTCGGTACTAAGTATAATTCCCTTTGTAAAGTTACATTTAGTCTTTACTTAGATTTAGGTTCATTGAAGAATACCTTAGGCATTCAACCCAACATAATAATATAATAGCTCATAGATTCATAAAGTGAGAACTTCCTTTCAACCTTAGAATCATCAACATAAGAGTAAAACCCTTTGTAACATATTCGTAGTGTGTACATGAGAATGACCTTTCAATCAACACTACTATCTTAACATAATCATGCTTTCATAATTCATACATTAATCAAGTGTAAGGGTAAGGGAAGAATGGCCTTTTCAAGAATACCACAATATACACAATAGTCAGAGGACCTTCACACCATACCTTTCAAGGGCTATTGACCAACTCATCCCAACATATAGCAAATAGCACATTAGATAAGGGAATACCATGATCCAACAACTAATCAACACCATAATCACACCATGATTGGCACATTATACTTTAAATATTCATAAACATGCATATAGTATCTTGATCAAGTCAATTCATGTTTAGAAGCATTTCCCTAAACCAATTCAATTCTAGGTGGTCTAATCTAAGGCATTACGTAAAGACATTCATCATACTTGGAGGATCACATATAAACCCTCAACTAGTCTCTTCTATGGCACAACCCTAGACTATATCAATTCACCTTAGAAATCTTAGGTTAATCAAGTATACATGTAAATCCACACTTAGATCATGCAATTACATCATAATTAACTCACATCCCATCAATTGGACCAACTTGCAAAACCATCACATAATGTAAAGAAGGACCATAGCTAAGGTTGGGGGTCTCATCAAATCTTGAAGTATTCAAGTTAATATCATCTAAAATCAGTAGTATCACCAATAATAAACATAATTCAATGTACACAATACCAATTGACAAGCCTACATGATTAATCAAACCAACCCTAGTTCATAATTTGGGAAAAAGGGAAATCATGGGTCATATGGGGATTTTGTTCATAAACCATAAATATACCATAAATCCACCCACAAATCATCATATCTAAACATCAACAATCATAGTTGAACAATTGAAATGTTCTTAGAAAGTGACCCATGCTATTGATTGAAAACCTAGAAATTGGGGAAGTTTGAAAACTCAATTTGAAGGGCTTCTGGGTGAAAGCAAACTAAGAATGAAAACCTCCATAGCTTATATGTAGATTCCCCTCAAAATCCTATGAAAAAGCTTCCATCTTCAAGCCCTAGGTTGATCTCTTCCTTTGTTCTTCAATGGGGTTCTAGAGAAAAGATTTTGGGAGGGAAAAGTCTTTTGGGAATTTGATTTGGGGTCTTGGATTCTCATGAGTTAATGGCTTAGTTTTAGGGTCTTATTAGCTTATATAGGTGATTAATTAACTAACTAACCGACCTCCATTAACCACTAATTAATCCCTTAATTAATTCCCAAATACCTAACTTAAAACTAAAATGCTGAAAACTGGCAGCACCTACGAGACCCCATCCACGGACCGTGAATGGGTCTACTGGACGTGGTTTGATCTCAGGGTTGGGGAATGATAGTGCTTCATTATTTCGGGCATAACTTTTTACTCCGAGATGGAAATTGGGCAAACTCGGTGGCGTTGGAAAGAGGACTTAGAGACCTTTAATTGGATAGGTAATGGCCCACTTAATTCGTTTTGAGCTATGATATAAGACCATTTGAAGTTGACTCTAAACTCCTAACTTAAAACTAAATCACTAAAAACTGTTTTTAGGGGACTTGTTTTGGGGACTATTTTGAAGGCTTAGTTTCGGGGGTCTATTAACTACTTATAGTATGGTTAATTAACTAATTAACCATCCATACTAACCCCTAAACCAATTACTGACTTAACCCCTTAAGCTCTAACTAAAAACTGTCAAATTGCAGTCCAACCCACGACTTGCCTTCCACGGACCGTAGATCAATCTACTGGCAGTGGTTGGCTTCCGTGGTTTGCGACTGTGGCTCTAAATATTGCAGGCTCCAAGAAAATCTAAGTATGGACCTACGCCCTTCATCCACGGACCGTGGTCTGGTCTAAAGGGAGTGGAAGGCATCCGTAGGTCACCACTTAGTGACCAAAACTAGCTTTCTAGGCAACCTTGGGGGACTGTTATGGGGTCCTCCTCTAGGACCCCTCGAGTAGTCTTAGGGGAGTCGTACCCAGACGTTTAACCCTTAAACATGATGTTCTAAGTATGGGAGTAACTTCTACAAGTTTTCACCCTCATACAACACTCCAAACTTCGACGACAAGACTCTTAGAACACACTAGTTCAAATTACTAATGTCCGGACATTATAGTCGTTTCTTGACGGTTAACCTCTAAACTTCACAACCTAAACTCGGGAACCATTTAACATCATTTAATCATGTTTCCAACTCTAAACTCACATGTGAGGCTCTAGTTTCACCTACTAGTTTCCATTAGACTCTAGCTTGGTCTTACTAGATTTTTAGGGTCTTTACAATGGGTTTCTTCAGTACACACCTATTCCCGATAGAGCAACGACCACTTCATCATACCCTTGAACTTTGGTCTCATAATAATTCAAAAGGAAAACCGCAAGAGGTTCACCCACATACATCATTTCGCTCATACTAGCCACCACATCATCAATCACATCAATTGTTGAAACTACATGAATGTCACTATGTTGCTTCATTGATTTGCACACATTGATGTAACCTCCTATTCATTTACCCAAAACTTTAACTCACTAGTTTGTCACACCTCGAGCTACCCCTGAGACGCGGACACGGGACCTAGGATTACGAGTGACCCCAAGCTAACCTTGCTGGCATAACATGAGCATACTATGATAACTAAACTGAGTAAATTCTGAGCGGAAGCTTAAACATGAGATAAACTGAAAATGATGAGGAATACCCATACTATCTGAATATATAATCTGAGAGTTTAACGACAAATGAAATATCAAACTCTAAAGCTAAAACTAAATCTAACTATGTTTGAAATGAAAGCCTCTGATTGACTAGAGATGCTGAGACATGTCCCCAGATAACTCTAGAAAACTAAAACTAAAGGACTGAAAATGGAAAGATAACATGTGACTCATCCTCAAAGAATGAGGACTCACCATCGATGCTGCTGAACTGAAGATCGGGAACCGATCTATACATGATCTGGAAGCTGAGAGTCTGAACCTACATCACGAGAAGATGTAGCGCAGAGTATGCGTCAGTACTTTAAAGGTACTGAGCATGCAGGATAGAGTAAAGTTGAATAATAACATAACTGAATCGAAGCATATAGCTGAGCAATGATATGAGATAAGCATGATACTAAACTGAGAATACTCAATATAACAATATATCTGTATGCAATGGCCAATTTTATAACATGCTAATGTTGAAGTCTGACGGTAACTGATAACATGGTCAATGTAATAGGATCTGACTGAACTGTGGGAGCTACTAATAACTGACACAAAACCACATGAGCGTGGAGTCCGATATATACGCCCCATCGAGAGGACCCAATATACCTTGCCAAAGGTATAGAGGCATGACTGGCATGATCACTAAAATTGTGCCCACAGAGGGGACTTACAACCTACGGGGGCACGTAGTTCTAGGACTATGAGGGTGACTGACCCTAGTCCAACTCGGTATTAAGTCTACTCCCAACCGATTATGTAATTAACATATTATGATTGAATTTCTATAATACTGGATAGCTCAAGATATTGACATGCTAACTGAGAATGCAGCACTAATATACTGATAATGTAACATTCAAAAACTGAGGAATGTATATCTGAAATATCTGACCTAGCATGTTTAATTCATGAACTAAAAGAACTACATAACTAGGGTTCTGAATTTATAAGAGAATCTACGAACAAACCAAAATAAATTCATGATAATCTGATTTGGATCATTCTAACAGCTAAAACCCAACAATTTCTAAAATTCAAGAAACCCTAGGTCTAGATAATATTAAGGGAATCAAGATTCTAACTAAAATCTAGGGACCTAATGGTGAAAGGAACCCACTAGTGAAATCCCACATACCTGGTGATGAATTCCACAGAGAAATCTTTCGATTTCACGGCTAAAACTAATGAAAACTCGTTGCGTTCTTGAACTAGGGCTTGATCAACTTTCTCCTATGTTTTGCCCTAAGTTTGATAAATTCTTGGTGAATACTTGATTAGGTTAGGTTCTAATTTGTTTACTAGGATAAAACTGACTGAAACCACGTAGTTTAGGTGTCCAACGCATAGGGGAAAAGACCAAAATAACCATACTTAAAAACCTGACGGGGCTGACCACGGCCACTTTCACGGACAGTGAAAGGGACCACGGACCGTGGGACCTATTGTGGTCCTTGACCAGTGGCTACTGGCTCTGGGGTCTGTCCATAAGCCCTTACCATGGACCATGTGGAGGACCACGGACCGTGAAGGTCCCCGTGGTCCTCACTTGAGTTGAGGTCTGGCGACTCAGGTTCACGGACTGTGTGGAGGACCACGGACCGTGAAGGTCCCCATGGTCCTCACTTGGGCATAGGGGTCTAAAGGCTAGGCCAGGTGACCTACTGGCTAAGCTTTATGGATGCCCTACGGCCCGTCATCAGGACCACAGACTGTGAAGGGTCCCGTGGTCTGGTGACAGGGCCCGGGAGATTCTAACTCCCCACCACGAGCACCTATATGGCCTGTGAGGTAGTCCATGACCCGTGAAGGGTCTTGTGGTACACCTCTGCTGGAAAGTGCTGAAGTCCACGGGTAGGTCAATGGACCGTGGACCCTATCACGATCTGTGAACCATGCCGTAGAGCACTGGTTCAAGTGATTTTATGCAAAAAAATTCTAGGTCTGGTTTTTGAAGTGTTACAATATCTCCCCCTTGGGAATATTCGTCCTCTAATGAAGTCTAAACTAGCTTAAATAGAGGGAAAGAGCTGCAAACCCTACCGCTAAATACTGAAAACATATTTCGGACTGAACTAAGTTCCAAGATCAGACAAATACGCTGAAAATGCAAATACAGACTGAAGGAACATGATTCTAAGACTGATTTTATGCATGAGTAACTGAAAGACTGAAGAGGAACTATTACCTCAAGCTGGAGTGGAATTGGAAGGAAAGAGGTGAGGATACTTGGACTTTATGGCTGCTTCTGTTTCCCAAGTAGCTCCCTCTACGGAATGACTCCTCCACAAAGCCTTAGCTAAAGCGACTTTTTTGTTTCTCAACCTTCTAACCTGACGATCAAGAATATCAACTCGTACATCCTCATAAGTGAGACTATCTCTTCCAGCCACACTCTCTAATGGTACTATGGATGCTGGATCACCCACATACTTCTTCAACAGCGAAATGTGAAAGACCGGGCACTACTGCTAGTTCTGCTGGCAACTCTAACTCATATGCCACATTTCCAACCCTTTTCAGGATCTTATAAGGGCCTACATATCTAGGATTGAGCTTCCCTTTCTTTCCAAATCTCATCACCCCCTTCATAGGTGACACTTTCAAAAAAAACCCAATCATCAATTTGGAACTCTAAGTCCCTTCTCCTTACATCTACATAGGACTTCTGGCGACTTTGGGCTGTCTTAAGTCTATCTCTAATGAGTTGCACTTTCTCTATAGCATCATGAACGGAATCTGGCCCTATCAAGGTTGCTTCACCTACTTCAAATCAACCAACTAGGGATCTACATCTATGCCCATACAATGCCTGATAAAGGGCCATCTGAATGTTGGAATGGTAGTTATTATTGTAGGTGAACTCTATAACAGGAAGGTGATCATCCCAACTACCTTTGAAATCGATCACGCAAGCTCTCAACATGTCCTCTAAGGTATGAATGGTACGCTCTTCCTGGACATTCGTATGTGGATAAAATGTTGTGTTGAGGTTAACCTGAGTAACAAGACCTTTCTAAAATGACTTCCAGAAATGAGAGGTATTTTGAGGACCTCTATCTGAAATGATAGAAAAAGGAACCCCATACAACTTGACTATCTCATTAATGTAAAGACGGGTGTAGTCCTCCGTCGAATCTATAGTCTTGACCGCCAAAAAGTGAGCAGACTTAGTAACTCTGTCAACTATCAACCAAATGGAGTCATGATGTCTGCGAGTATGAGGTAATCATGTAATGAAGTCCATGTTGATCACTTCCCACTTCCAAGTAGGAATGTTGATCTCTTGAATCATACCCCTTGGTTTCTGATGTTCTACTTTCACTTTCTGACAATTGGGACTTAGCCACAAAATCTGCTATAACCCTCTTCATGCCATTCCACCAAAAGACTTCCCGCAGATCAAGGTACATCTTAGTGGCGCCTGGATGAATAGAATACCTGGAGTTATGGGCTTCTTCTAGAATATGTTGTCTCAACTCACTCACCTTAGGAACACGTAATCTACCCTGATAGCGAAGCACGCCATCTCCCCATTGGGAGAAGACCTCAACTCTCTGTTGATGGACTGCACCCTTTCGTTGAATCAATATCAGATCACTGTCTTGCTTTTCCTTAACCTCCACTACCAATGAAGATTCTTACCCATTTTGAACTGTTACACCACCATCTGGTATGCTCATAAGGCAAACTCCCAAGCGAGCAAGCCTGTGAACATCTTTCGCTAGTTCTTTTCTTTCTTCCTCAATATGTCCTACACTACCCATAGATAGTCTGCTAAGAGAATATGCTACTACGTTGGCCTTACTAGGATGGTAATGCACACTCATGTCATAGTCCTTGAGGAATTCAAGCCATCTCATCTGGAGAAGATTCAACTCTTTCTGGGTGAACACATATTGAAGGCTCTTATGGTCTGTGAACACATCTACGTGAACACCATACAAGTAATGTCTCCAAATCTTAAGTGCAAACACCGCTGCTGCAAACTCGAGGTCATGAGTCGAATAATTCTTCTCATGCACCTTAAGTTGTCTAGAAGCATAAGCTATAACCTTGTCTCCCTGCATCAACAAACAACCTAGGCCGACCCTGGATGCATCATAATAGATCACATAACTGTCTAAACCCTCTGGTAGAGTCAAAACAGGAGATGTAGTCAACCTAGTTTTAAGTTCTGCAAAGATTTTCTCAAAATCATCTGACCACTAAAACTTCACAATTTTTGGAGTCAACCTAGTCAATGGAGAGGCTATGGATGAATCCTTCTACAAATCTTCTGTAATAACCAGCCAAACCTTAGAAACTTCTAATATCTGTAGGAGAGGTAGGCCTGGGCCATTATTTCACTGCTTCAATTTTCTGAGAATCCACTCGGATCCCTACGCTAGACACTATATGACCAAGGAAAGCAACAGATTGCAACTGAAACTCACATTTGCAAAACTTAGCGAATAAACTGGCAATCTTTGAGAGTCTGTAGAACAACCCTCAAATGATTCGCATGTTCTTCCTAATTCCTAGAGTAAATGAGGATATCATCAATAAAGAGGATAACGAACAAGTCCAAATATTGCTTGAACACTCTGTTCATCAAGTCCATGAAAGTTGCACGAGCATCAGTTAGTCCAAATGACATAACTATGAATTTATAAGGACCATACTGAGTTCTGAAGGCTGTTTTCGGGATGTTTCTATCTCTGAATCTAAGATGATGATAACCAGATCTAAGGTCTATCTTAGAGAAATTACTAGCACCCTAAAATTGATCAAATAAGTCATCAATCCTGGGATAGGGTACTTATTCTTGATTGTGACTTTGTTCAACTGCCTATAGTAATGCACATTCTGAGAGAACCATCTTTCTTTTTCACAAACAGTACTGGTGCACCCCATGACGAGATACTAGGTCTGATGAAGCCCTTATCTAGAAGGACTTTCAACTGCTCTTTCAATTCCTTAAGCTCAGCTGGAGCCATTCTGTAAGGAGAAATAGAAATAGGATGGGTATCTTGAAAGAGATCAATTCAAAAGTCTATTTCCATTTCGGGAGGAACTCCGGGAAGATCTTCTAGAAACACTTTTGGGAATTCATTTACTACTGGAACTAACTCAAGAGTTGGGGGTTCAGAGCTTGAATCCTTAACTCGAACTAGAAGATAGAGGTAACCCTAAGAGATCATCTTTCTAGCCTTAAGGTAAGAAATGAATCGACCCATAGGCGCTAAACTACTACCCTTCCATTCTAAGATTGGTTCATCTAGAATCTAAAATATGAACAATCCTAGTTTTACAATCGACTGAGGCATAACAGGAATGTAACCAATCCATGCCTAGAATAACATCAAAGTCTACCATTTCTAACTATACAAGATCTGCTAAGGTGAGTTTCTGAGAGACTATGACAGGGGAATTTTCGTATACCCGTCTAGCTATAACTGGGTCACCGACTGGAGTAGAGACTGAGAAGGTTCTGAGAGAGTTTCTGGATAAACATTAAAGTTGGCTGCTATATAAAGAGTCACAAAGGAAAGAGTATCCCCTAGATCTAGCAGAGCATAAACATCTAAGTTAAAGACCCATAACGTACCAGTGAACACATCAGGAGAATCTTCCTGATCCTGGCGAGCCTAAAGAGAAAACAACCTGTTTTGGCACTGATGGCCACTTGTACCAGATGAGTTACCCTGTTGAGTCTGGCGACTTGTTGGTGCTGCTGAAGTTGTGGACTTAGCTCTAACATTATTACCCCATTGCCTTTATTTAGAAGGATAAAAAAATCTCTCAACCTGTGACCAGACTAACCGCACCTAAAGCATCCTTCATTTCCTGTAAGGCACTCACTCGGATGGTTCTTACCATACTTAGGACATGTTGGGTAGGTTATATTACCTGAGACACTCCTCGGAGACTTAGAGCCTAATGCCCTACCTTTCTAATCCTGTAAAAACCTGGAAGATGGAACACTAGATGATAAAGGTGTTAGGGCTGAAGATTTTTGACCCTGTGAGTGATTTCTACCACCCGATTTCTGTTGAGAATATTCATAGTTCCCAATCCTAGCTTTCTTGTTCTCCTTAGCTTGTTCCCTAAGCTTATCTCCCTCAACCTACTAAGCATGAGTCATGAGCCTAGAGATGTTTATATTTTCCAGCAACATAGCACTCTGTTTTCACTAAGTCTGACACTCTATACAGAAACTTGTTCATTTGAGCCCTGGAATCGGCAACCATGTGAGGAGCAAACCTGGAGAGTTGGGTGAAGTTGAGCCCATACTCTTGGACTGTCATGCTACATTGCCTTAAGCTCATGAACTCCTGAGCTTTTTCCTCCCTTAACTCCCTCGAGAAGAACCTGTCCAAAAAAGTCTCGCTAAAACACTCTCAAGTGATAAGAGCCACATCTATACCCCTATTTTCCTTCCATTGAGTAAACAAAATGTGAGCCACATCCTTAAGTTGGTAAGATGCCAACTCAACCATATCATTACCGATCACTTGCATCACTACAAATATCGTCTTGACCTCATCTATGAAGTTTTAGGGATCTTCTCCAACTTGTGACCCTAAAAACTTAGGCGGATTCATCCCAACAAAATCCTGAACTCTAGATGCAGCTGACTTAACATTACCATTAGTAGGAACTGGGGCCTGCTTATTGTTCTGGTGTGTCACACTTTAAGCCAATAGCTGAATGGCATTCCCAAATTCTACATTCGAAACTTCCTGATTTGAGACTAGGGGAGTTGTGCTAGCATTCATGGCATTCGCATTTCTGGCGTTAGCTCTATGAGGAGGCATGATCTGAAATGTATAACGTCAAGTTAGAACGAGTAATTAGATCATACCTCACGCACGATAAGAGTAACAAGAAAATGAAGTTTTCCTAAAACACTTTGTAGCCTCTCTCTCATTAGATGTGGTGAACTTCACACCCATGAAAAAGACTTTACTAAGTGCGGTTTTTTTAGACATCCTAGGACTCTTGAACCTAGTAATCTGATACCAAGTTTGTCATGCCCCGAACTACCCCTAGATGCGGACACGGGACATAAGATCATGAGTGACCCTAAGCTAACCCTGCAGGCATAACATGAGCATACTATGATAACTGAAATGAACAAATTCTGAGCGGAAGCTTAAACATGAGATAAACTGAAAATGATGGGGAATACCCATACTATCTAAATATATAATCTGAGAGTTTAACGACAAATGAAATATCAAAGTCTAAAGATAAAACTGAATCTAACTATGCCTGAAATGAAAGCCTCTAGTTGACTAGAGATGTTAAGACAAGTCCAAGCTAACTCTAGCAAAACTGAACTAAGAGACTGAAAATGGAAACATACCATGTCACTCATCCTCAAAGAATGAGGACTCACTACTGATGCTGTTGAACTGAAGATTGGGAACCGATCTGTACATGATCTGGAAGCTGAGAGTCTGAACCTACATCACGAGAAGATGTAGCGCGGAGTTTACGTTAGTACTTGAAAGGTACTGAGCATGCAGGATAGAGTAAAGTTGAATAATAACATAACTAAATCGAAGCATATAGCTGAGCAATGATATGAGATAAGCATGATACTAAACTGAGAATACTGAACATAACAACATATTTGAATGCAATGACAAAGTTTATAACATGCTGATGTTGAAGTATGACTGTAATTGATAACATGGTCAATGCAATAGGATCTGACTGAACTGTGGGAGTTACTAATAACCAACATAAAACCACATGATCTAAATGTGGAGTCCGATATATACGCCCCATCGAGAGAACCCAATATACACTGCCAAAGGTATAGAGGCATGACTGGTGTGATCACTAAAATGGTTCCCACATAGGGGACTTACAACCTACGAGGGCACGTAGTTTTACGAATATGACGGTGACTAACTGTAGTCCAACTCGGTATTAAGTCTACTCCCAACTGACATGCTTACTGAGAATGCAACACTAATATACTATAATGTAGCATTCGAAAACTGAAGCATGTATATCTGAATTATCTGACTAGCATGTGTAATTCATGAACTAAAAGAAATACATAACTAGGGTTCCAAATTTATAAGAGAATCTACAAACAAACCAAAAAAAAATTCATAATAATATGATTTGGATCATTCTAACAGCTAAAATCCAACAATTTCTAACATTCAAGAAATCCTAGGTCTAGATAATATTAAGGATATCAAGATTCTGACTAAAATCTAGGGACCTAATGGGTGAAAGGAACCCACTGCTGAAATCTCACATACCTGGTGATTAATTCTACGAAGAAAACTTTCAATTTCGGGGCTGGAACTGATAAAAACTCACTGCGTTCTTAAACTAGGGCTTGGTCGACTTTCTCCTCTGTTTTTCTCTAAGTTTGATTGATTCTTGGTGAATAATTGATTATGTTAGGTTCTAAATTGTTTACTAGGCTAAAACTGACCAAATCCACGTAGTTTAGGGGTTAAACAACATAGTTTAGGTGTCCAATGAATAGGGGAAAAGACCAAAATAACCCTACTTAATAATCTGACGGGACTGACCACGGCCACTTTCACGGACCGTGAAAGGGACCACGGACCGTGGGACCGGTCGTGGTCCTTATCTAGTGGCTACTGGTTCTGGGGTCTATCTACGAACCCTTACCACTGACCGTGTGGAGGACCACGGACCGTGAAGGTCCCCATGGTCCTAACTTGAGCTGAGGTCTGGCGGCTCAGGTTCACAGACTCTCCCATGAGCCGTGTGGAGGACCACAGACCGTGAAGGTCCCCATAGTCCTCACTTAGGCATGGGGGTCTAAAGGCTAGGCTTGATGTCCTACTGGCTAAGCTTCACGAATGCCCCCACGGCCTGGGGGATTCTAACTCCCTCCCACGGGAACCTATACGTCCCGTGAGGTGGTCCACGGCCCATGAAGGGTCCCATGGTCCACCTCTACTAGAAAGTGTTGAAGTCCACGGGCAGGTCAACGGACTGTAGACCCTATCAGGTTCGTGAACCCCACCGTAGAGCATTGGTTCAGGTGATTTTCTGCAAAAAAATTCTAGGTCTGGTTTTCGAGGTGTTACAACTTTCAACATCCACTAGAGCTCTTCGGTTGCCAAAAATGGTCTACCAAAAATAATAGACACCTCCGCATCAATCTCATTATCAAAAATAACAAAGTCAACTGCAAAGATAAATCTATCGACCTTTACCAATATATCATAAAATATTCCAATGGAATGTTTGTAGACCGGTCTGTCATAAGAAGCCGCATTGTTATGAATTTCGGTTCACCCATCCCAAGTTGCTTGAAGATGGCGTATGGCATCAAATTTATACTCTCCCCGAAGTCACTAAAACGCTTTGGCAAACTGAAGCATACCAATGGTACATTGGATAGTCAATGCCCCCAGATCCTCTTTCTTTGTGATTACATCGCTGGTCATTACGGCACTACAATTGTTAGAAACTTCAATTGTTTCAAAGTACATGCTTCTTTTCTTAGTGACCAGCTCCTTCATGATTTTCGCATATCCCGACATCTTTAATAATGCTTCCACTAAAGGAAGGTTTATAGAAAGTGTCTTGAACACGGATAAGAATTGCTTGAACTTTTCATCTATATTTCGCTTTTTGAGCCGTTGAGGGAATGGGGGATTTATTTTGGGTAGTGGTTGCACTAACTTTGGAGATGATGCAGCCCTTTCTTTAGCTATTTGCAACTCTTCCGTGGTGCTTTGTCTTGGACTTTCTTCATCCTCTTTGAGCATGTTATTCTTCGGTGCTTAAGCGGATCTCTCTACCTCAATGGTGTCGTTCTCTTCTTCACAAGTGTTTGTCCCATCATTCAACTTCACATCACCAACTGTTATTTTCCCACTTCGTGTTACAACTGCCAAACCTTTGTCATGATCAGCCTTTGAACTTGTCGTGTACTCGTCTGCACTCTTCTATAAAGCTTGGGTTCTAATTGGGCTGAAAGTTGGCTCATTTGGCATTCAAGTTGTTTAATTGTATCCGCGTGATAATTCACCTTATTATTCAATGATGAGAAGTCAGCCTTCGTTTCCTTTAATTTCTCATCAGACCCTTCAACTTTATCTAGGATGCGCAATAACAATTTGTCCACTCGAAGGCTTCCTGAACTTCCCTTAGATTTTGGGTTGTCACTTGTTTACATGTGATACTCCTCATGATTGTCTTTTCTCTACCAAAAGTCATTTCGGTCAGCCCAATCTTGATTGTATCCTCTTCGTTCTTCTTTAATAAGTGTGTTCCAACCTTGATTCCCACCTGACTTTGAATAGCTCGGGCGAGAACCCTCCTCGGGTCTAAACACACTTTTTACCTCTTTGTTTTCAGCAACGCTCTCTAGCACCTGTTTTCTCGACAACTCCATTTGGGACATCATCTTGATAATATTTTTATCCCACTCTTTCTCATTGTCGATTTGCTCCTTGGTCATCTTGAAATTCAATGGAGACACTTGGTCCTCTTGAGTGTACCAAGCCCGGCTAATCTTCGTCATTTCATCAAGAAGGGAGGATGCTACTTCAAATGGTTGTAACATTATCCCTCCTCAGACAAGCTGGTCAGCTACTCCTTTTTTCACTTAGTCTAAACTCCAGTAAAAATATTGAAGTATCACATTACTCGAAAGCCCATGAATTGGATATTGTAGCAGCAACTTTTGAAATCTCAGCCATGTTTCATGAATCAGTTCCCCATTTACTTGTTTGAAGTTCTCAATATTGTCCCATAACTTCACAATTTTTGAGGGTGGGAAGAATCTTATGTAGAATGCCTTGATGAGTTCTTCCCAAGACACAATGGAGTTCCTCGGTAGATCCACTAACCACTTAGTCGTTTCCCCATCAAAGAAAAAGGGAACAACCGGAGCCGGACTGATTCTTGCGAGAATAGACTACATACGTAAAAAAAAGTTCTAAATATGTTCATGAAGATCCTCATGATCCAACCCTTCAAATACACCTTTCATTTGCAATAGTTGTAGCATCGTGCTTGTCACATGGAATGCAGCATATCCCACGACAGGTGGTAAGCGAATAGCACCTATGTTACCGAATTGAGCTTCATTGGCATAATTCAAGTTGCCAATATCATCTTGGTGGTCAATTTGGTTCATGGTGTTTCCGTTCACACTCATCTCGCCACCTGCTCACAAACATCTAACCACAAATTCAAAGTAAAGTAACTTGACTCAACTACAAACAAGATTAGATCACAGCTATACTTCAATAAGAGAATTCTAAACACCACTCTCCGGCAATGGCGCCATTTTGATAACGCTCAACTACACCTTATTCAATACTAAGTGTAGGCTATCGCAATCTAGTATAAACCCAACAAAGAGTTGGGGTCGATCCCACAGGGAGTAATACAAGTTAGAATTCAATTGCGAAGTGAAAAGCATGTTCTAATCAATTATAGGAATAGAAATTATCAAAACCATTTAAGTAAATCAAAAGGGTTGACAACATGTGTCAAATGAGGGTAAAGTTTGTCAATTAGCAACTAAGAAAAATAGGGAAATAATCAAGTAGATAGGGATACCTAGGGATGTGATCGATTAATTGCCAATTTCTCTATACGGGTGATTTGCAATTACTAAAAGTTGTTGAATCTAAGTGGGTACAATTTTTGGTGTTTCAGCACATGCTATTTGTATTTTTTGCCTCTTAATTCGAAAACTTCAAGTAATACGTCCGGTCTCATTCCCTAATTTGGAAAACATCTCCTAGTTTGAAAAATCATGTGCAATACACACCAGTCTTTCATTCATGTGCAATACGCACTAGTCTTTCATTTATGAGCAATATACACCAGGCCTTTATTCCTTAATACGCACCATATGCTTATCTTGGGAAATATGCACCAGTCTTTCATTCATGTGAAATATGCACCATATGCATACTTCGGGTAATACGCCTCAATTTAATGTCAATCAACAAGGACAATACTTCCCATTTGAAAATTTCAGGGCAATATGCCTTAATCTCCCTTTTCTTCCTAGGGTTATATGTCCTAGTTTGAGATTCTCATATCTTTTCTTTTCCTAGAAAAAGAACAACCTGTTTGGAGTTTTCATTTTGTAACATTAAGTTTTTAGTTTCTATGTCCAACTCAAGTAAAACACATGCACTTGAGAATGATCCTCAATATGCCAAGAGAGCATCAAGAACAATCTTAAGAATGACGCACAAAGGAAGTCAAAGATCAACACACAATCCTCAGAAGACACATCAAGTAGCTCGGGATCTTGTAACTCCTTGAATATAGTGAAGCATAGTTCTCTAGGTCTTTTATAATATTGTAATTATAGACAGTAGATGGTCAAAAACAACAACAAGCAACTTTTTGACCACTATGTTAGATAGTTTTGGCTATCGAATTTTCACAAACTACACTGACCTAATTTCCTTCTAGCCAAGGATATGTAGGCAACCTTGAAAGCAAGGTTCTGTCATATTTTTCAAAATTTCTTTCAATGGAGTTTGAAATAATAAAAAATTAACCATTCTTTCACTTTCTTTGGTTGAAAAGCTCTTCATTATTCCAAGCAAGGGGCATGTTGTGAACACCTATTTTTTTCCGTATTTAAATTACACCTAGAATATATATAGTAAGGTTATTTCTCGTATTTAATTGTTATTTGAATTTTTTTTATTCTTTCTATGTTAAAATTGAATTGGGCTAAAGGACTCGTCATTTTTTATTGAATTGGGCAAATTTGAATCCAATTTTGACAACCCAATCAATTTCAAACCCGGTCCAATAACTATGACTCAGATTTAATCTCTACCATTCATAATTTATTGATCCAATGGCTCTTATTTGACCATATCACAAATACAAAGACTTCAAAAATCATATTTTGGCCCTAATAGTTTTTAAATTATTACTCTCCCCCTTGTATTCCCAACCACCACCGCCATCGCCAACTGCCACCACCATTACCGACCGTCGGCCGCCTCCATCATTGCCAACAAATTACTCCAAACTTTCACCATTTCTTCCTTCCACCCTTCTCTACATAAATATACAAACCATTTACTCTTAGTTCTAGAGAAACTTCATAGATCTAAGAAAATCGAACACAAATCATCACTTACTTTTTTTTATTTATTGAGTTTCAGTCAACTCCATCCTATACCCCTTCCATAAATGTGTAGAGCTCTCCATGAGGTATCTCTGGATATAAGTTTCATGTCACCACTCTGCCAAAAAAAAATTGGTGAGCTTTTCAGCGACCTCGATTCACCCTAAAATCAATATCAATCTTTTCGTCCTCTCACCTTCTGTCCAACCCTACAACAATCACAATGTTTTCAACCACATAAGTCATTTTATTGTTAGATTATGTGTTTTCTTATTAGTTTTTTTTTTAGATTTAGTTTGCAGTTTTGTTTGAATTTATTTTTTATTTTTATCTTTTATTGATTAGATGTTTAAATTCTATGCTAGTGGGATGATTTACTTTTTAATTCTATGTCTTAATGATTAGAATCGCCATCGGAGAGGCAATGGAAGAAAATCCATCAACAAACCTTCTATAATAACCAACCAAACCCAAAAAGGTTCTAATGTCCGAAGGAGTTAGAGGTCTTGGCCAACTCTTGACCGCATCCGTCTTCTTAGGATCTACCTAAATGCCCCTACTTGATACAATGTGGCCAAGGAATACTACAGACCTTAACCAAAATTCACACTTGCTAAACTTGCGAAAAGTTGATGGTCCTTAAGAACTTACAATACAATTCTCAAATGGTCAACATGGTCATTCTCACTCCTCGAATAGATCAAAATATCATCAATGAACAAAATCACAACATGTCAAGGTATTGTCTAAACACCATATTCATTAAGTCCACAAACGCCGCTGGAGCATTAGTCAACCCAAATAACATAACCAAAAACTCATAATGACTATACCGAGTTCTAAAAGCCTTCTTTGGAATATCTTCACTTGTTACCCTTAATTGGTGATAACCTGACCTAAGGTCAATTTTCGAGAAATAACTTCCCTTTGCAATTGATCAAACAAATCATCTATCCTCGGATGAAGCCCTTATCCAACAAATCCTTTAACTGTTCTTTCAACTCTTTTAACTCAGTCGGGGCCATTCTATAAGAAGGAATTAAGATAGGTTGCATATCTGGGAGAAGGTCAATACCGAAGTCTATTTCCAGCTCGGGAGGAATGCCGGGTAGATCATCTAGGAACACTTCCAGAAACTCATTTACAACGGGGATCGACTCAAGAGTAGGGGTTTCGGAATCAACATCCCTCACCCTAACAAGATGGTAAATGCAACCCATGGAGATCATTTTCCTAGACTTTAAACATGAGAAAAACTGACCCTTAGGCATAGAATTTCCCACCTTCCACTCAAGGACAGGCTCATTCGGGAACTGAAACTTGCCTACCCGAGTTCCTCAATCAATTGTTGCATAGCAAGAATGCAACCAATCCATACCAAGTATAACATCAAAATCTAACATGTCTAGATCTACCAAATCAACAAGAGTAACTCTATTGGGTAGGGAAACGAGGCATCTTCTATAAACCCTCTTAGCCACCACAGAATAACCAAAGGAGTAGAGAAAGAAAAAAGGTTCTAACAACTTATCGGGGAGCATATCAAATCTCATTGCCACATATGGCGTAACAAAAGACAAAGTAGCACTGGGGTCTAAAAAGCATACGCATCTATATGGAAAACTTTTAACATACCGGTGACCACGTCCGGAGAATTCTCTTGTTCACCTCGCTTTTGGAAAGCATAGAAGCAGTTTTGTTTGGGAGCATTGGAGTTTGAACCGCTAGGAGGAGTTTGCTTGCCCTTTCTTCCCTTAGCCATAAGCACCGGGAAATCCCTCATTTTGTGCCCACTCTTTCCACAACCAAAGAAACCATCCATGCCGACTAGGCACTTACCATCATGTTTCTTCCCACACTTCACACAAGTAGACCTAGTTGCATACGAACCACTACCAGTACCTCCTTGAGGTTTAGGGTTGGACACCCTATCCTTGTTGGCTCTTGGAGGAGCGCTAGAGGAACCTTGGTTGGAAAACATTTGTCTAAACCTTGGTCAAATTTGTCCATCGAACCTAGCATAAGAGAAGTTCCCATCACCGGTCCTAGCTCTTTTCACCTCTCTATTCTTTTCCTTGAGCTTTGACTCCTCAATTTTTTGGGTGTGTACCATAAAATGTGAGATATCCATGTCATGGATAAGCATTGTCGTACAATATTCTTTTTCTACCGTATCGGATACTCCCATCACAAACTTATTCATCTTAGCCCTCGAATCTGCCACTATAGTTGGAGCATACTTGGATAGTTGGGTGAACTTTAGGGCATATTCATTCACACTCATACTCCCTTGATGAAGGTTGATGAACTCTTGCATCTTAGCTTCCCTCAACTCAAGGGGAAAGAATCTATCAAGAAATGCCAACTTAAACACTTCCCACTCAACGGGACCCGCTCCTACTAGCCTACCTTCCTTCCATTGATCATACCACACTTGAGCAACATCTTTCATTTGGTAAGCGTCTAATTCTTCCTTTTCTACCAAAGTCAACCCCATGATAGCAGGTACCTTATAAACCTCGTGTTAAACCCTTTAGGATCCTCCTCCACTTTAGAGCCATAAAATCCAGAGGGTTTATCCTAGCAAAGTCCCTCACTCTTGAAGCTACGGAATTCACATTAGGGTTCACGGGAGCAATCAACTCTCTATTGGCTTGAACCAAAACTTGAATAGTCGCCCTAAACTCCGCATGAGTAACATTATCGATTAGAGGATCAACCGGATCTTCAGGATCTTGAGGAGGATCTCCTTGATTCACATTGTCTTCCTTAATCATTCTTGCGAATTCCCTTCGGGTAGTCATATCAGGTAGACAAATTAATAGGGATTAGGATAAAGACATTATAGACTTAAACTCTATCACACGACTTAAGAGTATTGAAGGAAGTGGATTTTCCTAAACATCTTATATTTTCTTATTCGTAAATGTGGCACACTTCATACTCATGATCAAGACTCTACTAGATGTGGCTTATGAGACATCATCCTAGAATTATTCTATACCTTGTGCTCTGATTACCAAGTTTGTCACGACCCAGGGGTACACCTTAGATGTAACATGGCGTATAGAACCCCGAAGGACTCCATGCAAGCCACTTAGCATATCACAACATAAGCAATAGAACAATAAGAGTAAAAACGCATTTCAAGTCTAAAAATTTTCATAAAATAAAAGCGGAAGTCTAGACTCTAAGTCTCAACATAGCCATCTATTACAATATCTTGAATGAAAATAAGGGCTTAGCCCATACAACATTGTTCAAAAAGAGAATACACGAAATGAAACTACAACATGAGAAATAGTAGCCCTCGAACCATGAGGATTCACCAAGAAGCTAGGAGGATAAGTAGGTCCAAGCTTTAGCCACTATGATGATCACCTTGAGAATCGAACCCTACACTTGGGGAAATTGTAGGAAAAGAAGGTGTTAGTACAAAAATGCACTAAGTATGATAGTCATGCATAAAAACATTGAAAACATGCTAAAAGGGACATTTCATTTGAAAGTATGCAATTTATCAATTTAAACATGATTTGAGAGTTTAAAAAGCATAAGTCATAAAAACATGATCAACATAATCATCATCATAATAAAATCCTTTGAGAACTCATATACAAATCTTATTGAGTAACCATAGTTCATAATTAATATTCTTGTTCTTTAGTGTGGGAATAAGCCTTAACTGACATGAGACCATGTGAGCTATACATGATCCCCCGGTGTTACCCACACCGAAAAGGGGTGTCTTACTTGGCTAAGGTAGAACCATACTTTTAGCTTAGGTGGATCCATTAGCAAAATAACCTATGGGTGCACATATTTTAAGGGATAAGGAGATTGCTACTAGAAACCCGGCTTCGGCTGTCGTGAGTGCTTCCAATCCAAGAGATTTCTTCTAAGAACCCGGGCTCAACTATCGTGAGGGCTTCCATCTCATATCAATATCCACTCGGTGCTAAGCGTTAATTCCCATGGAGTACTTATTAAGTCATAACTTATTTCATATTCATGGAAGAATGTCTTGACACTCAATCCAACATAATTCATAGGATACCTCTTGGATCACGCATGAGAATAACCTTTCACCGTCCATGTCTTCATATAGCTTCAATAGGTGAGAATGCCTTTCAACCATAGAATCTTTATTATGTGAGAAAACCGTTCACATTATATCACATTCATGCATAAGTGTGTATGTGAGAATATCCTTTCAACACACAACAACTACATCATAATCATAGACACTTCACTCTCAAAGTGTTCTTAAAGCATATACATAAATCTCATAAAGATACATAATTCTTATACTTTGCCCTTTCAAGGTTCAAAGGTCATATTCAATCAACACATCCACAATTCACTACTTTAGACATGGATATCATCATAATTCAAGTAACCCAATCACTACATGCATAATTTCATAATATTGTACTTTCATCAACAAAGACCCACATCACAAGATCACAATTGAGTAATATGGGGATTTCATGGGTTCTTGGGGGATACAACATAAAAATCATAGGAAATCATCAATTCATACATCATATATCATAATTCAATCATTAGAATCGATTTTGAAAGGAACACATGACTTTGGAATCAAACCCTAACATTTGGGGATTTTTATCTTTAAAATTCGGATTTTGAAGGGACTCCATGGATAAAGGCTATCCATGGATGAAGGAATACCATACCTTAATCAACAATTCCCAAAGGATTTGGTGTGAAAAAGGGTCATGACCCGAGAGCCCCCCCAAGTCGTAACATAGCATACTTGACCCCGAAGGGGTCTCATACAAGCCTCTAGCATCATCATCACATAAGACATAGAAGTAATGTGGAAAATTTAAAACTTTACAATCGAAGTTCAACTTCGCTTTTCATAGGAAAATCATAAGAATTCTAGACATTGTCTCACTTGCCATCTAAACATAAGAATATAAAGTTTTGGGACTTAGCCCTTCACATTAATAGAAACTCTCAATATACGAGATACAAAAGGACTAAAACATAGGAAACTCTGTCCTCGAACTTGAGGACTCACCACGACTTGGAGATAAGCAATCCAAGTCTTCTTCAAAGTGAGAGTGATAAGTCCCCTAGCCGGAACCTACACTCACTTAGATGTAGAAGAAATGGGTTAGCACAATAAGTACTAAGTATGGAAACATGCATAAAAATCCTTAACATGATAAAGCGGACATTTTATTTGAAAAGAATGCATTTATCAAGTATAGAAACCCACATACATTTTCAATGTCAAAGACAAGTCATATTCACATTTATATACATAATATGACAATATCAAACACCTTAGCAACCCCAAAGGAACACTTGTGCAATGTATGGTTGGCATCCCATAGTACCAACCATACCAAGTATTCCCTTGAAGCTACCTTGGCCATACATATCATCTTTAGACCTCATCATTCATACATAGTCCATAACAAGAACTTAGTCATATACATGAGTTGAACATAAGGAAAGCCATTTATATCAACTATCCATTCAACATACATATCTTCATTCATATCTCACCATATCATAAAGGAACCACCCCCACAACATCCCATTAAGTCTACTTGTGTAATGTAGAAGTGAAATCCCATACCCACACTCCTACTAAGTAAGCTAGCCAAGAAGTCATAGTATATTTCTAATCTCATTCATTATCTTGTCATTTAGGGAAGAATAACCATAACTGACATAGACCATGTGAGCTACATGGAATCCGGTGTCATATAACCCCACACCAAAAGAAGGTGTTCTACTTTCCAAGGTAGAACTACATGTATAGATATCTAGGTGGATCCACTAAGCTAAGACCTACGGGGGCATGTAGTTATGGGATAAAGGGGATTGCTACTAGAAACTCGGGCAAACTTATAAGGCTTCCATCCCATGAGACAACATATATCGGGAGGCCAGACTTGCTAAACGTAAAAGCCTCCATCTCATTTGCATATCCTATCGGTGCTAAGTATAATTCCCTTTGTAAAGTCACATTTAGTCTTTACTTACATTTAGGTTCATTGAAGAATGCCCTAGGCACTCAAACCATCATATAACATAATAGCTCATAGATTCATAAAGTGAGAAGTTCCTTTCAACCTTAGAACCATCAACATAAGAGTAAAACCCATCATAACATATTCGTAGTGTGTACATGAGAAAGACCTTTTAATCAACACTACAATCTTAACATAATCATACTGTCATAATTCATACATAAATCAAGGGGAAGGGTATAGAAGGAGAGGATCTTGCATCAACCCAACCACACACATCATGAATTACCATCACCTTACAAGTGAATCATAAGTTCACCAACAACCTTCATCAATCATTAACAATCCTTCACAATCTACCCCCTTCAAGGAGTCATGAACCAAGTCTCACCATTCACACATAGGAAAACTAATATGAGTATGAATAAAACAAGATTCAATAACTACATTAATATAGAGACAATTCATAGTAATCATCTTGCATCAATTTAACCCATCACAGATTGGGGTTATGGGGATAACACATGGGTTCATGCCTAATTTTACAATAAAAATCACAATTGAACATCAAATCATCAATAATATAATGAAATTAACATAAGAAAAATGATTTTAGGAAGAACCCATGGTTAGAATAGAAACCTTAATTTTGAACAAGTTATCAATTTCGAAATCAAGAGTTGAAGGGCTTCATGGAGAAAAGTGTTCCATGAATCAAAGTCCCTATACCTTGATTGATGTTTTCCCACAAAAATTGAATGAAAAGCTTGAAGCTTGAACCCTAATCTTGAGTTTCTTCCTTGTTCTTCAATGGTGGTTTAGAGAGAGAGTTTTGGGGGTGGAAATGGGTTTGATTTTGAGTTGTGGGTTATAAGGGTTAAAATACATGTTTTAATACTTAAAAATACATTAATATACTTAATATAACTAATAATAACCATTTTTACCCTTATTAATTAGTAAATTACTAACCTACCCCCCACATGGCCGACTTAAGGCAGCCTTTACAGGCCCCATTCACGAGTCCCTGTCTACAGGGCGGGGATTGATCCATAGAACGTACTGGTCACTCATGGATTGGGACTAAGAGGGATGGCTGGAGGTCTTGGTGAGAATACTAAGTCTCAACTCACGAGACCAATCCACGGGGGGTGGATCAATCTACGCTCCGTACTGTGCATTCGTGGATTGGGTCAAAGGCTAGGTGATTTGGAGGTTCCTTGGTAAAACCAAGTGTTAACTCACAACTCCCATCTACGGGGTGTGAGTCAACCTACGACTCGTAGATTGAGTCTCGTGGATTGGGGGCTGGTTTGACAGCTTTTTAGGCATCCCACTTGGTCCTCCTCAAGGACCCTTGGGGGTGCCATGCCTTGAAGTTTAGGGACTATAAACTTAGTACTAGGTTAGGGAAGTTATTTTACGACTCTTACCTTGACGTTTACCCTATTTAGGACATTAGGATACATGATAGGCTCTAGCTTAGGTCGTTAGATTTCTGGAGTGTTACAAAAACCTTTCTCCTTGAACCCAATCATTATGGCAGAAGGCTCCATACGACCAATTGCAAATTGCTTCTCATGCAACCAGGTGAAGAGGCTTGCGAGTTGAGTTGCCACCTTCATTCTATCCTCCCATCTCAAGGAACAAATACAAATGACAAGTAAAAATTAAAGAACATAAAACTAGTAAACCTGGTAGCCCTCAACTATAGCAGATGAAGATTTCTTTAAGTAGTTTAAATACCAGAAATGATGTACGACAAAAATTGAGTTGGTGTTTCGTCATACACAACTGCAAGTATATTTTGAAAACAGAACCCCTTTAACTTCATCAAACATGCATGAGGATTATCATCTGTCAGTATTTCAAGCTCATTCTGCAAATTTTATTAAAGTATCTTAGCAAAAAATGTTAAGAGAGAGAAATAGGATCCAATCCAACAACAAAAAAAAAACATATATAATATGATTTTAACATACACAAAATCTAGATGGATGGTAAGAATAGGCATTGATATTTGGCCAAAAGAAATCCCATGTTTTGATAGTAATAGCTTCATTGGTTGGGAAACTGAACATTCTCCCATACTTGGTAGATTTAATCAGCGTGTACGGCTGAAAATTGTCGGTCATATCTTCGATTTCCTTAAGGCTGTATTGTTTGGCATGACCCAACTGTGTTATAGTCATATTCCATAGACTCCTGCACATATTTCAAAAACAAATATGCGCAAATGAAGATACTCAACTAACCATCATCTCATTGTATTAATTTGGAACTCAAAAACACCCCCAACAAATCGGGGAGGACAATCTACTACCAAAATTATTTGAGTGGAAAAATAAGCCTAGCATTTTGTAACATGTCATATACCTATATGAGTCCTCCTCCTCCAAACGAGAGCACTGATCCAGAAACAAGTCAACACGGGGATTATATCTGGCCATTTTCCCATGTCTATGATAGTTTTCTGCTTGTAAGTAATACATATCATATATCAATGTCTCCCTCATCTTCTCTAGGTTTTTCATCCTTTCTGTATCGATTGCATTCATAACTTCTCTTTCATATTCTTTCTCCATTGACGAAAGGTGAAGATTTTTGCAAATATGGTAACCGTTTCTTTCTTTCTTTAATCTGAAATCTGAAATATACTTGAAAGGTCAATTTTTTTATATTATTATTAGTAAATTAACCCATGAGAATTAGAGAAAATTAAAATAATTCTAAGTACTTGTTATTTAAAAATATATACTATTTACGAACTATTATAACAGATAAGTGGCCTATTATATTGTAACACCTCGAAAATCGAAAGTTGAGTTTGGGTTGGAGAATTTCATAAAAAGTTGCAGGTACTTGGTTTTATGGGTCAACCTACGAGTCGCAGTATGCTCTACGGGTCATAGGATAGGTCTCATAGACACTGGGCAAGATTTTGGAAAATGTCAAGTCTTTGATGATGAGTTACGATTTAACTGAACGAGTCGTCAAATGGACTACGGGTCGTAGATGATGCCCGTAGAGTGACTTCGTAGAAGTCATTCGTAGAGTGGTTCTGCACATAATGGATCTGATGTATTTATGATCTACAGATAGGACCTACGGGTCACTGTTTGTGTTACGGATCGTCGAGTGGACTCGTGGAATGATGTTTGGACTTAGGTGACTTTTGGTTACTTGAGGTCTACGGACCATACACCAGACGACGAACCGTAGGGAGGTCCCATAGGATTTGTTCAGACTTTTGGGCTCTAGTCAAGGTTATACAATTTAACAAGACGGATTGTAGTATGCCCTACGGAACGTAGAACCCAACCGTAGGTTTGTCCGACAATTATTTGTTAAAGGATATTTGGGTATTTTTCCTTTGTTTCTAGCCTATGTCTAAGTCTTCTAACTGATTTTCAAGTCCTAAAACTACCCAAACCCTCTCACTCTATCAAAACTCCAAATCCCATATAAGTTCATCCTCTTCAATTCTCTCTCAAGGTCAAAGGTGAAAAGCTAGGATTTCAAGCTCCAAGGTCACTTTCCTATTGCTTTGTTAAGGCTTCGATTATCGAGGTAAGAGGGAATTCACCAATCGATCTCTTTCATCCACTAGTCCCAAAAGAAACTCAAATCTCTAATTCAATTTCACCCAATTCATATGGGGTTTCATGACAATCTTCATGGGTCCAATTTATTATGATTTAGTTTTTGATATTATATCTTATTATGCATGATTTTATTCAATTACTTGATTTAAATTGATTTCGTATGAACCGATGTTTTATGCTTGATTTTACTTATGTACTATGAAATTAAGATCATGAATTTGATAAAGGATTATGCATGCTTTATGAAAAGATGAATAATGATTTAAGGATTCTTTGAGTTAAATATCAATGATTTGTGAAAGTTTCCTCACAATTGAAAAGAAATCATGATTTAGATGCCTAGAATGGTAAGTGTCTATATGAACTATTTTATGAAATCGTGATTTTTGAAAAGAGCTATTCTTATATGACTTTATTATTGGATTGATACTTGATTATTGTCTTTCCTAATGTAATAATATAATGTTGACTTTATCTTGGCTGTTAGGATTTTACTTAGCACCGAGAGAACTTTGAGGTGGAGGCTCAAAAAGGGTACTCTCTGGTAGCAATCTCCTAGTCCCAAATTATGTGTCCATGTAGGTTGTCTTAATGACTTAGCTAGTGGATCCATATATCATTAATGATTATGATACGAGTTCTTTCCTTGAAAAATTAGACTCTTTCTTTTTGGTGTGAGGGTTACATCGGATTCCATGTTATAACTCACATGGTCTATTGTCGGTTAAAGCTAATATACCACAAAATAACTATGATTTTCCTTAAAGCGTTACATTATGTACTTTTTCTAATGCATTGACCTTGTCTCGTGATTTTATGGTTTTTCTATCTAAGATTTTAAATTTTTTACTTAGTTATGCATTACACATTTTAAGCCTATTATGATATAATGTCTAGGTTTATGCATATTTCTCCATACTTAGTATATTCATAGTACTAATATATATATTTTTTTGTCTATATTGCCTCATAATATAGGATCCAACGCTCCTCCACCTGAATGCACTTAGGTGGATTACCCAGCCTTGCTTTTGATTTAGTGAGTCCTCATGGTTCGAGGGCGAGCCCATGGAGTTGTTGCTTTTCATTGTCTTTACTTTCAGGCTTGTATGTGGTGTATGAGTTACATCTCAACCACTCTTATGATGTTTTAGAGACTATGTCAGACACCGTTTAGTAGTCTACATTTTCATTCAGTATTGTACGTTGAGATTTTATCATTTGAGATACTTTATGTCTATTCTCCTTCTATTATGTTGATTACGTCATGCTTATGTCAAGTGACTTAATTTGGACCTCTTGGGGTCTTATTCGCCATGTCACACTTGGGGTACTTTGGATCGTGACAAACTTGGTATTCAAAGCATAAATTGATTCTAGGATGTCTGACAAGCCATTTCATGTAAAGTCTTGTTCAGAAGTGTGAAGCACGCCACACTTATGAATAGGAGGCTACGAGGCATTTAGGAAACTTCACTTCTTTCATTACTCGAAAGTCGTACTATAGAGTTGTACTCTATTAAAATGTTCCTCCTAACTCGTGTTTAGTGTTTTTCAGAAAATGCCTCCTCAAAGAGCTTGCGCAAGAAAGGGTAATAATGTGCCCGAGGCTCCTCCTCAAGTGTCGGCGAATCCTTTAGTCGAGCAGAAGATTAATGCTGAATTCAGGGCCACTTTCCAAGTATTGGCCCAAGCTATGATGACACAAGCTAACATAGAGGTTGTTGCTCTTGTGAACCCAACTGTGGGTACGACGGCAACAAGGGTTTGGGATTTTACAAGGATGAATCCTCCAGAGTTTTTCGATTCTAAAGTTGAGGAAGGTCCTCAAGATTTCATTGATAAGGTTCACCAGATTATGGAAATTATTGGTGTTACTTCGGTGGAAAAAGCGGAGTTGATTGCTTATCAACTCAATGGAGTGGCTCAAGTGTGGTTTGCTCAATGAAAGGGTGAGAGGGCAAAAGATAAGGGTCCTCTAGATCGGGGGAAATTTAAGGAAGCCTTTCCTGATTGATTTTCCCCCTTGAGATGAGGGAAACAAAGGTGCTTGAATTTAGTAATCGCTGCCAATGCAACATGAGCTTCAAAGAGTATGCTTTGAAGTTTACTCAACTCTCGAAATATGTTCGTTCTTTGGTATTCGATTCAAGGGAAATGATGAGTAAGTTTGTGTCGGCTTCCGACTTGATTGTCAAAAAATGTTCAACCATTATACTAATCAAGGAAATTGATATCTTTTGATTTATGGTTCATGCACAAACAAATTGAGAAAGAGAATCTCAAAGAGAGAACAAGAGAGTCCAAGAGGGCTCGTTCAATGATGGTGACTTTTCGCACTCTAGATCGGATAGACATGATCGTTCACAGATTCGATAAAAAAATTCAGGTCAAGGTTCTTATAGTTCTCCTCCACAAAAGTTCCTACCAGAAAGAAGGCATTTTCCAACAATATTTTTTGTTGCCATTTGTTGAGTGTTGTTGCTAAAAGTACTTTTGACAACAACATAAAAGTTGTTGCAATAAACATCAATGGGAAAAGTTTTTGCAATAACAAAATTTATTGTTGCAAAAAAATGACTTAACGCAACCAGAAACTTACAATCCTCATACATAGCCCTTCTAGGACACTAGATCACAATTCATCAATCACATCTAGAATTACTATGTTATACATGGATGATAACATAATTCAATTAGAAAAACTACTATATGCATAATTCTATAACATTCTACTAGTATCAATCAACACCCACACTTGAGATCCAATTTGTGGAAAATAGGAGAATTCATGGATTCTTGGGTAATTCATCATGAAAACAGTATTAATTCATTAATTTGATCATAATATAAAGCAAATAAATCATTGAAATCATTTTTGAAAAGGAATCCATGACTTGGAGTGAAACTCTAGCTTTTTTTTGGAGGATTTCAAGTTGTGAAATTGAGTTTTGAAGGGACTCTATGGGTGAAAACTACTCATAGATGAAAATCTACCATACCTTGGTTTGATTCTCCAAATAAATCGTGTGAAAAAACCTCCTCCTTCAAACCCTAGCTTTGATTTTTTCTTTTTCTTCTTCTTCTTCTTCCTTGAAGTTCTAGAGAGAAGATTTTGGAGAAGTTGGTTTTGATTTGGGAAGTTGGTAGTTATGATTAGATGACTTAGATTATGGACCCTAAAACCTTATATATTTAGTTTAATTAAGTGTAAAACGATGTCCCTTAACATTAACTTAAAAAGGAAAACCCTAAAATACTCCTAAGTGAAACCCCCAAAACAGTCCCCAGGTGTGACCCACGACCCCCTCACCTACGGACCAGTGTTGGACCCATGGCCCGTGTTGGAGAAAAGTGGGTCGGGGATCTGGAGCTTGAAATGGGGGTCTTGACCTACGGATGTAAGCCACATGGCGTGGACCTATCCACGAGGCATAGGTCCTGCCCGTGGCTATTGCCTTAGGCAGATTCCAGATAGACCTCACCCACGCTGCCCCTTATGGGGCGTGGGTCCATCCACGTGGCGTGGGTGGTCTCGTGGATGGTGTTGGTTTTTGGTCAGTCCATGGTCCTTCTCAAGGACCCTTGGTTGGTCCTTGAGGGGTTGTACCTTGACGTTCTAGCCCTAAACCCCTTTATTTTAAGTATGGGGAGTTATATCTACTACTCTTACCCTCACGTCAAGCCCTAGTTTAGTCTACTCGTTTCCAAGGTATTACATGGGAATAACCTTGTAAATTCATTTGATCTTTGGTGCAACATTTACCAGCCACCATTTATAAGTGCTATCTTTCATGTGGATAAAAGGACTATCTACTACTGTTTGTGCTGCAAAGAAAAACCATAAGGATTTAGAATCAGGGTAGTTCATGAAAAGATACTCTATTGTTTCTTGAACTCCTTCTCCATAGCAACAACATATCATTTCATCACATATCATGTTTCTTATCAGAACCTCCCCAATAGGTAATCTCTTCTTCCAAAGACTCCACAAGAAAAAATATACCTTAAAAGGAACCCTTTTACTCCAAATGTGCTAAAATAGTATTGTACTTCTTTCTTTTGTCTGATGCTATCCCAGGCAGATCCTACAGTAAATTTTCTTGATGTATTCAACATCCACCAGGGCTTATCCAATTCCTCCATATTTTCTTCACAATTTACTTGAGTAAGAACATGTTTACTCACTTCTTCAGGAAGTATTTGTTGCATCCTTTCTATATTCCATCTCCCATTTGAGAAAAGTTGTTTGATATCCTCCCATTGATTGTCATGCTCATTAGTGATAGGTAAACAATGGTGAAGAGCCCCCAATTGGGTCCAATTGGCAAACCATACACTAGAGTGACCCATCTTTGGTTCCCACCAGATTTCTTGATCAAACCCATCTCTAGCGTCCAACATGTTATTCCAGGTCTGTGTTCCTCCTTTCCACTCCACCAGTTGGAGTCTCTCTCTTTTGCAGTATTTGTTCCACATGAAGTTTGTCCATAATGTCTTCTGAGTTCTAAATATCCATCACAGCTTAGCAAATAGTGTGTTGGAGATATCAAATAAAGATCTGAATACCAATCCCCCTTCCTCCTTAGGTTTAGAAATGTCACTCCCTGCAACCCAGTGTTTGTTTCTCCCTATTTCTTTGAAATTCCACAAAAATCTTGCAAAAAATCTATACATGTCCAGAATCACACATTTTGGAGGATTCATAGAAGATAATAGATAAATGGGGATGCTACTCAGTACATTTGTCACGCCCCGAGGCTACCCCCTGGATGCGGACACGGGACCTAGGATTACAAGTGATCCCAAGCTAACCCTGCTGGCATGACATGAGCATACTAAGGATAATAATAACTAATGCGGAAGCTAAAGCATAAATAAAACTGAAATGATGGGGAATACCCATATGCTAAAACTGAATATATAATCTGAGTGTTTAATACAAAAGAAAGACCAAACACAATAACTAAGCTGAATCTAACTATTTCTGAAAATAGCCTCTAAACTGACTAGAAATGCTGGGACATGCCCCAACTAAGTCTAACAAAACTGAAACTAAATGACTAGAAATATTGAAAAGAAACACATGAGTATTGTCCTCAGAGAATGAGGACTCACAACTGATTCTGCTGAACTGGAGATCGGGAACCGATCTAAGCGTGATCTGACTATTGGGGACCTGAACCTACATCACAAGAAGATGTAGCGCAATATATGCATCAGTACTTGAAAGGTACTGAGCATGCAGGATAGAATAAAGCTGAAATAAATACATAACTGAACAAGCAATAGAGCAAGTGCATAATCTGAACATGATATAGATACTGAATACTGAGCTAACTGAATGAAATGACCAATTTATAACATACTGAGACTGAATACTAACTGTACTGAAAAATGGTCAATGCAATAGAGTCTGACTGAGTTATGGGAGCTACTAATAACCGATAATAAAACCACATGAGCTAAATGTGGAGTCTGATGTATACGCCCCATCGAGAGGACCCAATACACCCGGCCAAAGGTGTAGAGGCATGCTGGCGTGATCACTAAAATGATGCCCACAGAGGGGACTTACAAACTACGCGGCTAATAGTTCTGGAAAGGTTTGGGTACGGTGAACCCTAGTCCAACTCGGTATTATGCTACTCCCAATGGATTAAGTGATTAACACATTATGACTGAATTACTGTGATATACTGGATAGCTCAAAACAACATGCAAACTGAGAATGCACATAAATAACTGATAATGACACATTTCAAACTGAGGCATGTATATATGAAATACTGAAATATTTGGCCTAGCATGTGTAATTCAAGAACTAAAGAACTACATAGCTAGGGTTCTAAAATTCATGCAATAGACTGAATATTAACATACTAATCTGATTTGGATCATTCTAATAGCTAAGAACCTAATAATTCTAACATTCAAGAAACCTCAGGTCTAGTCATAGTAAGGGAATCAAGAAACAAACTAAAAACTAGGGACCTATTGGGTGAAAGGAACCCACTAGTGAAATCCCACATACCTGGTGACGAATTCCACGGAGAAATATTTTGATTTTGGGGTTGGAACTGGAGGAAACTTGCTGCGTTCTTGAACTTAGGGTTGGTCGCCTCTTTTTCTCCTTTCGCTTCTAATTTTTTATGTTTTGATTAAAGATCTGACTTGGGTAAGTTATAGTTATGTTTCTAGGCGTAAACTGACTAAAACCACAAAATTTAGGGTTAAAACAACGAAGTTTAGGTGTCCAATGAATAAGAAAAAGATCGAAATAACCCTGACTTAAACTACAGACGGGCTGACGATGGCCACCTTCACAGACCATGAAAGGGACCACGGACCATGAAGTTGGTCATTGTCTCGACTTGGTTATGAAAAATTGGGGGTCTGGACTACGGCCACTACCACGGCCCGTGTGGAGGACCACGAACCGTGAAGGTCCCAGTAGTCCTCACTTGGGCTGAGGTCTGGATGCTTCATGTTGGGAGTCTACTGGTCTGACACTACGGACGCCACCACGGCCCATTGTTGTGACCACGGTCCATGAAGGGTCCCGTGGTCTGACGCCTAGGCCTAATGAAGTCCAAGTCTGGACCATGGGTAGGTTAACGGACCATGGACTCTATCATGGTCCGTGAACCCTGCCGTGGTTCACTGGTTCAGGTAATTTCTACAATTTTTTTCTAGGCCTGGTTTTCGAGGTGTTACAACATTATTGATTAAAATAGCCTTGCCTCCATAGGAAATAAGTTTCCTTTTTCAATCTTGTAACCTACTGTTGATTTTCTTCATTAATTCTGCAAAATGCACCTTCCTATTCTTTGCATGTCCAATGGGACAACCAAAGTACATCATTGGAAATTTGTCTCTTTTGAAGCCAGTTTCCACCTTCACAACATTAATCTAAGCTAGAGCAGTTTTATGATAGACATAGAATGCACTTTTTTCCTTGTTAATCTTCTTCCCTGATTGATCTTCATATTCTTTTAGCACATTCATAACTAAATTCACAAACTTAGTCTCAGCAGATACAACGATGATTGTATTATCAGCATATGCCAGATGATTAATATTGTCACTCCATTTTGGCATCCCAAAATCTTTAAACACTGAATTATCAAATAAGGAATTTAAAGCTCTAGAAGGTACCTTAGCAGCTAGGATAAACAAAGCTGGAGAGAGTAGATGTCCTTGCTTTACTCATCTAGTTGAGTGGAAAAAGCTTGTCCATTTATCAGAATTAAGTACAAATTATTAGCAACTAATCTCCATACCATGTCCTTAACTCTAGCATTAAAGCCCATTTTTCCAATACCTTTACCAGGAAACTCAAGTTGACTCTTTAATATGCCTTTGTCATGTCTAGCTTTATTACAACATTTGCTGGTTTCCCTGTCTTACTAATGTCTGCTATGATCTCCTGTGCCAGTAATACATTTTCAATAATGTTCCTTCCCTTCACAAAACCTGTCTGGCTCTTTGAGATTAGGGTAGGTAAAATTCTTTCAATTCTATCATGAAAAACTCTGGAGATAATTTTGTTTAGGAAATTTCTCAGCCTTATTGGTCTCATATCTGAGAAGGACTGGACCATCTCTTTTTTTTGGTAATAAAACCAAGTTGGTATGTGTTATGGATTTGGGGAAGGTGTATCCTTCAAAGAAAGTTGTCACCACTTTATAAAAATCTTCACCAACTATGCTCCAGCAACTTCGATAGAAGTATCTAGTGAATCTATCAGGACCACTTGCACTCTCACCTTTCAATGCAAAAACAACCTTCCTTACTTCCTCCATACTTGGACTAGCATTGATATCTTTATTCATCTGATCATTGGTCAGATTGGGGATATGTTGTAGTAAGGAGACCTCAGTGCTTCCTCCCATTTCTGTGAATTTTTCCTGAAAGAAAGACACTACTTCTGTAGCCACCTGCTCTTCTCCTTCCACCCAAAGACCATCAGCATTTTGAATTCTATGTATTGCCAATGTTTTCCTTCTTCCCTTCACTGAATTTTGGAAAAAATTATTATTCTTCTCTCCTTCTACAAACCATTGAATGCCTGATTTTTGCCTCCAAAACTCTTCTTCATAATGGATATACTTTTCAATTTAGCATGAGCCTTTTGCAAAACCATTCTATTTTCAAGAGAGGGGTTTTCTTCAAATAGGTCTTCCTTCAGTCTGTCAATTTCTTCTCTAATAAGCATTTGTTTGAACAAGTCCCCATACCTTCTCTACTCTAACTGGATAGTGCAGTTTTAGTGTTCTTCATTTTTTGTTTTAGGCTGATGAAAATATCAGTGCAGTCAGTAGATAACCAATGAACCTTAACTACTTCCTGGAAATCTACAGCCTCCACCCAAAATTTGAGAAACTTGAAAGGTCTTCTAATGTAAGAAGATTGACCTCCCACCATGTGAGAAGCAAAGGGGCATGATCAGATCCAGTCCTAGCTAGGTGTTCAACCTCTACTAGACCATTTTAACCCATGAAAGCTTGATTGAACAACAACCTGTCCAATCTTTTGAATATGCAATCTCTCTCTGCTCTTCCATTCCACCATGTAAATGGGCATCCTTTAAAATGTCAACTAGATCACAAGAGTTAACACAAATAGCAAAATCTTCATATTCTTGAGGATATACAGGAAGCCCACCTATATTCTCTTCATCACTAAGAATGACATTGAAATCTCCTCCCACCAACCAAGGGCGCAGATTCATGTTTATACTGAGATTATGAATGTCATCCCACAGAACCCTCCTCTCTTGTTCATCACACTTTGCATAGACAAATATGGTAATTAAATATTGTCTAATTTCTTGGTATTGTCATTGTAAAGATAATTGTTGCTCAGAATTTTATAATACTCGTTAAATATGATCTTGAATGAATACCCAAATCTTGCTATTCTGATTGTAGTAAGCATATTGCATACCCAGTCTCCTCTTGTACTTGTAAATTTGTCTAACATCTTGAAATGGTTCCATTAAAGAAACAATGGAAAATTTATGGTGTCTATGAAGCATCTGAATTCTATGGAATGAATTCTGAGTTCTAATAAACTTGTGAAAACCCTAAAATCTAGTAGGTGAAACTAGAGCTTAACGAGTTTTGTTTTGAGTTGTTATGGGGTTTTATGTTGAAAAGTGGCCTCCCGAGCTTAGGTTGAGGGGTTTAGAGGTTGAAGGTCAAGGCACGTGTTAGATCTCATAGCTTTGAAGACCATTTAGAGTTTGGTTGAGCATGGGAAGGGCAAGTTCCAAGGCAAAAAGGGAAAGCCTAAGCCAAGGGGCCAAGGCTGCCCAACCTTGGAAGCTACTGCCCAAGGGGTTCACGACCAGTGGTCATGACCACGGTCCATAAAGGGGTCCATGAAGACCCCTTAGAGCCAAGAGAGTTGTGCTTAATTGAGATAGCTACTGCCTCAAGACCACAGGCACCACCATGAGTTGTGGTGCCCTTGATGGTCTGTGAAAGTGATCGTGAAGATCAGTTGGTGTTTAGGCTTCAAGGCATTGCCAAGGCCTTGCCGTCACAAAGCCTAAGTCAAGACCCGACCTTCACCACGACTCGTGGTCTAGACCACGAATCGTGGGAGGTCTCGTGGTCAAGACTTGGCATCATGAGGGCTTGTCAACTTGAAGGATGCTACTGCCCAAGTACTACGGGCCATGGTCCTCTTCACAACCCGTCCAAGTAGGTGTGGTCCCTGACGGGGCATGCCCAAATTAAGGGTTTTTAAGTAATTTACTTTTCATTAATTAATTAATAAGGTTGTTTTAAAATGTTTTATATAGTAAATATAAATAGTTTTAAGTCTTTAAATACCCATTTACTCCATTATTTCCAAATACCCAAATCAAAGCCCAACTTCCCTCCTCTAAAAAATTCTCTCTCCAAAAAGAAGACCCCCATTGAAGAACAAAGAAAGAACTCAAGGAAAACTTGAAGAAGGGAGCTTTTTCATATGAATTTGATGGTATTATAAGTCTAAGGTATGGAAGCTTTTCATTCTTGGTTAGCATTCACCAAGAAGCCCTTCAAATTACGTTTTCAAATTCCCCAAATTTAGGGTTTTCATCTATGAACATGGGTCTCTTTCCAAATTCAATTGTTTAATTAAGGTTTATTATGATCGATTTAGATGATTTATGATAGGATTAATGGAATATTGTTGGTTTTTTTTATGAAAATCTCCCTTGGACCCATGGTTTCCCCTTCTTCCTAAATTGTGAACTAGGGCTTGACTTGATTGATGATGAAAGCTTGATGAAGAATTAAGTTTACATTGAATTGTGTTTTTTTATGATGTAATTACATGATCTAAGTGTGAATCTACCTATATTCTTGATTAACCTAAGATTCTAGGGTTATGACATGAAAGAGGCAAATTGAGGGTTAGATGTGAACCTCTAGGATTGATGAACTTCTTAGTGAATTTCCTTAAATTAGATCACTTAGTCATGAATTGCTTATGAATGAATCTTGTAGACATGAACTAACTTGATTAGGTCTTATATGATGAATCATGGTTGAAGTAGTATTGAGTCTTGGTTTACTTGATGCTATATGTCTATAATTGATCAAGAATGAAACATGTGGTTAGTTTACCTTAGAGTTAGGTTTACATAGACCATGTGAGGTATTGCTTGTGAGTAATTCTTGAAGTATAAAGATGACTTCTAAGGGCTTTAAAGGTAAAAGCTAATATGAACAAGTTAAAGATGTTAAGGCTTAAAGAAGAAAGCTTTTGTGCATGTTGAATTGCATATGGTCTATTGTGGAAGGACTTTACCCACATGACCTACAATATGAGTATATGAGCTTATACATGAAATGAATGAGCTATTTAAAGTATGATTATATACATGTCTATTATGATGAATGTTAGATGTGTTGATTTACATGGTCTATGATCCTTGAATGCAATATATGTGAATTATGCATGATTGTGATATTATGTTCATGCTTATGAACACTTGAGAAGGAAGTGTCTATGATGGTAATGTATATATGGTGTTGGTTGAAGGTTAGTTCTCATAAGCACCTTTACATACTATTGTGAATGAAATATATATGATTATGTTGATCCACTTGAAAGGTGGAGGTGTTTAGTTATTGTGGTATTGATACAAGATCTTTCTTTCCTACACCCCTATACATGACTATGTACGATATGATATGATTATGTAAGAGATGCTATGACTATGGTAGCATTGTTGTGTTGAATGAAAAGCTATTCGCATGAAACACTATATGTATGATGTGAAAGGTTTACTCGCATGTTAATAGTTCTAAGATTGAAAGGATATTCTCACCCTATGAATCTATGAGCTATTATGATATGATGTTGGTTTGAGTGCCTTGTGCATTCTTTTATGAACCTAAACTTAAGTAAAGACTTAAAGTGACATTTAAAGAGAATTATGCTTAGCACCGAGTGGATATGAAAAATGAGGGGGAGCTTTTACGTTAGAAAGTCTGGCTTCCCAATGTGTATGACCTCATGGGATGGAAACCTTTTATGTTTAGCAAGTCTAGGTTTCTAGTAGCACTCACCATATCCCATTACTACGTGCCCCCATAGGTCTTAGCTAGTGGATCCACCTAGAAGTTAATATGTTATTTCTACCTCAAGTAAAACACTATCTTTTCAGTGTGGGAGTAGAACACCAGATTCCATGTAGCTCACATGGTCTATGTCGGTTAAGGCAATATTTTCCTAAATGATACGAATACTATCTATGATAAGAACATGGACTCTAATTATGACTTCTTAAGAGGTACTACTTAGTATGGGTGGTAGTATGGGATGATATCTATACATTGCGCAAGTGGACTTTAAGAGGGGTTATGGTTAGGTTCTCTTATGTTATAAAGACTTATGAATTATGTATGTATGATATGTATGAATGTTAAAGTTGACTTTACTTGTTACAAGTTATGATCATGTATGTCTCCTTACATATGTATGTTGGTTATGTATGAACA